>CAUYLG010060971.1:0-43563 GCA_963573385.1 Cacajao melanocephalus | reverse complement strand
CGGGGTGCTGGGGGCCGGGGGGGGCGGGGGCGCCGTGGGGGGGGGGGTGCTGGTGGGTGCTGGGGGGGGGGCGATGCAGATGGGTGAGGTGGAGGTGGAGGTGCAGGGGTGCAGTGGGGATGGAGGTGCAGGGGTGCAGTGGGGACGGAGGTGCAGGGGTGTGCAGTGGGGGCGGAGGTGCAGGTGGGTGCAGTGGGGGGGGAGATGCAGATGGGTGAGGTGGAGGTGGAGGTGCAGGGGTGCAGTGGGGATAGAGGTGCAGGGGTGTACACTGACTGCACCCCAATGTCTTCAGTTGATCCGAGCCCTCTGAGTCTGCCGTGGCCCCACCACAGTCTGCGTGATGCTTTCCTTGTTCCACACCCTCAGCCCCGAGCCCCGGGCGAACCCAGGTGGTTGGCTCTGCCCTGGGGGCCCCTGTGCACATACCCAGAGCCTCTCTGCCCAGAACCAGAGGCGGTCCCTAGGCACTGTGCGTGGCAGGAGGCAGTCAGGGAACGGCACCCCTAGAATGCACGCCAGCCTCAGGCATAGAGGTGTTGCCAGAACAGAGCTTGGACCACAGAATGGAAGGTGTACAGCATCCCTGCAGGGGTGGGTGGCCCTGGGGGAGCACAGGTCACCCTGCCGTGGGAATCGGACCCTTCCCGGTCCCCACCGTCAGGCCCTGGGGTGCCTGTCGTCACCCCTCCCAGATATCCCACTCCTCAGGGTGAGGGCTGGCTGGGACCTGGGGCGGCCGCTCCCCGGCTCTGGAAGGGGTCATGTCCTGGTGGGCAGAGGCCTGGATCCTCGCCTGTGAGTTAAAGACTTGGGCGCCCCTTTCCTGGGTGGCAGCAGGCGAGAGCTTGCTCACTTTGGCCAGAGGAGAGTCCCATCCACCCGCCGAGCGGAAGGGACAGAGGAGGTGAATCCCAGGAGCTGGGGTCCCCCTGGTTTATGCTGTCTGCCCCACTGGGAGTTTATTCTGGTGTCCGCTGTGAGCAGGGAACAGACTCCATTTTTTTCCCAAATAACACAGAGGCTGCCCATCCCCTGCCCCTGTGGACAACGGGGCCACATGGTTCTCTGGGTTGGGGCCGTTCTGGGCATTGCAGAGTCTGAGCATTCTGGCCTCCACCCACTCCATAGCAGGAGCTTCCCCCAGTTGTGACAATCACAAATGTCCCCAGATATCGCTCAGTATCCCTTAGGGGACAGAATCACCCCAAGTTGGCTGGGTGCACTGGCTCACACCTGTAATCCCAGCACTTTGGGAGATCGAGGTGGGTGGATCACTTGAGGTCAGGAGTTCAATACCAGCTTGGACAACATGGTGAAACCCCAACTCTACTAAAAATACCAAAATTAGCCGGGTGTGGTGGCGGGCACCTGTAATTCCAGCTACTTGGGAGGCTGAGGCAGGAGAATCATCTGAACCCGGGAGGTGGAGGTTGCAGTGAGCCGAGGTGGTGCCATTGCACTCCAGCCTGGGCGACATAGTGAGACTCTGTCTCAAAAAAATCACTCCAAGTTGAGACCCCCCCCTGGGCTATGGGATTCCATGGACCACCAAAAGACTCTGCATCCCATGATCATATGGACGTCTGAGGTCCCAGGAGGCTGCGCACATTGAAATTCACACCCTGAGTGAGGAGGGAGAGAGGAGGCGAATCCCATGAGCTGGGGTGCCCCTGGCTTCCACGGTCTGCCCCATTGAGGGTTTATCATGGCGTCTGATGTGAACAGGGGACAGACTTGTTTTTTTGTTTTTTTTGAGATGCAGTTTTGCTCTTGTTGCCCAGGCTGGAGTGCAGTGGCGTGATCTCGGCTCGCCGCAACCTCCGCCTCCCAGGTTCAAGTGATTCTCATGCCTCAGCCTCCCAAGTAGCTGGGATTACAGGCATATACCACCACGCCTAGGTAATTTTTGTATTATCAGTAGAGACAGGTTTCTCCATGTTGGTCAGGCTGGTCTTGAACTCCTGACCTCAGGTGATCCGCCCACCTCGGCCTCCCAAAGTGTTGGGGTTATAGGCATGAGCCACCTTGCCTAGCTATTATTATTATTATTGTTATTCAGATGGAGTCTTACTCTGTCACCCAGGCTGGAGTGCAGTGACGCGATCTCAGCTCACTGCAACCTCTGCTGCCCAGGTTCAAGCAATTCTCCTTCCTCAGCCTCCCAAGTAGCTGGGATCACAGGCATGCACCACCACGCCCAGCTAATTTTTGTATTTTTAGGAGAGACGGGGTTTCACCATATTGGTGAGGCTGGTCTCTAACCGCTGACCTCAGGTGATCCACCCGCCTCAGCCTCCCAGAGTGCTGGGATTACAGGCATGAGCCACCGTGCCTGGCCTATTTTTCCTTCTTCTTCTCAAATTAGGGCAGGGTTTCTCATGTTCAGACTTTCTATCCACTTAGGAGACACAGGAGCTGGGGGTTGGGGTTGGAGATGCAGGGGGTGCAGGTGGAGATGGGTTCAGAGGGTACCTGTACCCACCTGTGGCCACCTGCACCCATCCACACCCACCTCCACCTCCGTCCTCACTGTTCTGGGGCAATGTCTGGGGACATTTGTGGTTACACAACTGGGGGGTGCCCCTGCCATGGAGTGGGCGGAGGCCAGGGACACTGTCCAGCATCCTGCCGCGCCCAGGGCGGCCCCGCCTCAGAGAACCATCCAGCTCCCACGTCCACAGATGCCCGGTGGGAGCTCCTGTTCCGGGATGAGGGTCTCTCCAGCCTTTTCGCTTCTTGCCACACTGAGTACAAAAGAACTCCGTGACCTCCAGAGTGCAGCGTGTGTCTTTCAGAGAGCTCCTTGTTCTCCCGGGGAGTTTGTTCGGTCACGTTGCTGCTGAGAGCTTTCCGGAGCCTTTTATCTCAAGAACGGCTCTTGTGTCGTGAGCAGACTCCGGTCCCCACTGCCAATCAAGGCGGGTTTCTTTCCTCCTGGTTGGTCACCAGCTTTCAGCATGTCCCGAGCGTGTTGAAATTCACATTATTATCGGTTCTTTTCACGGACAAGTTGTTCCCTTTGGAAGAACTGCCAAGATATACAGCCAGAACCTGAAAACGTTCTGCTCGCGGAAGGTCACCCAACCCACCGCTGCCGCCCTCCCCCGACAAAGCTCATGCAGCCCGCAAGTCATCACGGGGTGCTCTGCTGAAATCAGAGGCTCTGCCCCAGCCCCCAGGGCCCAGAAGCCTCTCTGTGCACCCTGCAGCCTCCGCATCAGTAGCCCAGGACGAGGCAGTCTTCCCGGGGGCAGGGGGGCTTGGATGTGACCTTGACCCTCTACAGCAGGGGTCACCTGGGGTGATCCTGCCCCCCAACCCCAGGAACACTGAGCAATTTCTGGGACACTTGTGGTTTTCATGACTTGGGGGTGCTCCTGGCACAGAGTGGGTAGAGGCCAGGGACGCTGCTCAGCACCCCGAATTGCCCAGAACGGCCCCACCCCAGAGAACAATCGGGCCTCAGATGTCCACAGTGCTAGCGGGAGAAACTCTGAGCTCATTATGTTGAGGAAAAAAAATCGAGTTTTCTTCCTGCTCACACTGGGCACCAGGATGAATTCCCGATGGCGCAGACAGCGTAAACCAGGGGTCCCCCAGCAGGGCAGAGGATCATGCGATGCAGAGTCTCTTGGAGGTCCATGGAATCCCCTATCCTGGGGGGGGCGTCTCAACCTGGGGCGATTCTGCACCCAGGAGACAGTTGTGGCTGCCTCGATTGGCGGATGCCGTGGGGCAGAGGTCAGGGGTGCCACTCAGCACCCTGCAGCGCCCGGGGCAGCCCCACAACCAAGGAGGATCCAGCCCCAAATGCCCTCAGTGCCGAGCAGGAGAAGCCTGGGTGCAGAAGCAGCTGCCTCCCGGGAGAGTTGAGAGCAGGCTCGTGTTATCTTCCCCACAGAATTGCTATGGCCCCCACTCAGGCCCCGGTACCCAGACCCACGTTTTCACACCCACAGATGTTCTCTCAATGAATTCCGGTTTCAAATCTGTTACTGCGACCCCCTGACGTTACTGATGGGAGGCTCACGTCCACCATCGCCGAGGCCGGGAATCCGTCTGTGGGACCGTGGGGATCTGGACACCCCAGCCCAGTGTGCGGCCCGAAACCGCCTCGTGTGTGTGTGCGTGTGTGTGTGTGTGTGTGTGTCCGTTGCTAAGCAACCACTTGAACAGTCAACCTTCCACAGAGCAAGGGATGAGGCACCAACTCAGTCATCGGCAGATTCATCAAGCCTTGCTGCCTTTGACTCAAAGCACCCACGGCGGGGACATTCGCATATGATAAAACGCAGGCGGGCAGGGGACATGTTGGAACAAAGTGGAGGCCAGAGAGGACGCCTCTGCCAATCTGTGGCTTGACCTTGACCCTCCATGACCCTCTATAGCAGGGGTCGTTGCCCAGGACAGCGATGATGTGGGCCCTTGGATGCTGATTTTCCTTCATCTTCATCGTTTTAGTGAACCAGGGCCCCCGCTGGGCTAACAGCCTCGGATCTGTGCGCAGACGCTCCCGGAGCCTCGTGGGGACGCGCGTCATAGACGGCTAAGGAGTAGCCTGGGGAGGCCCAAGGTGGGGTCTGCTTGGAAGTTAGGGGCCTGGTAGAGGGGCCCCCTGTCCCACAAGCAGGGTTCCAGGGGCTGAGGGGTCCTGAGTGGATGTGGAGCAGGCAGAGGCCCAGGCGGGTGCCCCAGTGCAGAGCCGGCTGAGGCTGGATGAGCATCGTTCTGACAGCCTCAAAAAGCTTCATGTTAGAGCCGCAGCTTTACTTATTTATTATTTGCACTGGACATGGATCCGAATTCTTCTTCTTTTTTTTTTTTGGAGACGTAGTCTCACACTGTCACCCAGGCTGGAGTACAATGGCGTGATCTCGGCTCACTGCAACCTCTGCCTCCCAGGTTCAAGCGATTCTCCGGCCTCAGCCTCCCTAGTAGCTGGGATTACAGGCACGTGCCACCACGCCCAGCTAATTTTTGTATTTTTAGTGGAGACGGGGTTTCACCATGTTGGCCAGGCTGGTCTTGAACTCCTGACCTCATGATCTGCCTGCCTCAGCCTCCTAAAGTGCTGGGATTACAGGCATGAGCCACCGTGCCTGGCCCTGAATTATGATTCTTATATTCTTGTTAATATTATTATTTTAGACTTAGAGCCTCGCTGTGTTGCCCAGGCTGGAGTGCGGGGGGGTGATCACAGCTTAGTGTAACTGGGGGCAGCTCCTGGCAGGGAGTGGGTGAAGGCCAGGGACGCTGCTCAGCATCCAGCAGTGCCCAGGACGGCTCCACCCCAGAGATGGATCCAGTCTGGATGTCCACAGTACTGAGCGGGAGAAACTTCTCTGTAGAGTGGAAAATCTCTGTCAGCTGTTTTTGCAATTCCCAGTCTGATGTGTGTGTGTGCGTGTGTGTGTGTGTGTGTGTGTGTGTGTGTGTGTGTATGTGTGTGTTTCTTTTAGTTTTGTTTATAGCAGGTTGGTTTTTTTTTTTGAGATGGAGTTTCACTCTTGTCGCCCAGGCTGGAGTGCAGTGGTGTGATCTTGGCTCACTGCAACCTCTGCCTCCCAGGTTCAAGCGATTCCCCTGCCTCGGCCTCCTGAGTAGCTGGGATGACAGGCATCTGCCACCACATTGGGGTTTCACCATGTTGGTCAGGCTGGTCTCCAACTCCTCCCTTCCAGTGATCCATCCAGCTGGGCCTCCCAAAGTGCTGGGATTACGGGCATGAGCTACCGCGCCTGGCCATCAGGTTGGGTTTTTGTCATGCAGAAGTCTTGTCTTTCTAGGAAGCAGAGTTTATCTGTTCTTTTGGGTCTTGTTCCTCTCGAGAATGGGGGCGAGGGCAGCACCAGGGTGATGACATCCCCGCAAAACAGGCCGTTGTGGGATGAACCTAGTCGGTGCTAGTCCTCACTGGAGATGTTGGGTAGAGGCCCCGAAAACGTCGTAGCATGCCTTGGCGGGTTCAATGCCCTTTCACCCCTTTTCTCTCTTCCTCTTTCAGAAATGGCACTTCTAGAGTCAGTCAGCTTCATTTTAGAAGTTAGAAAAAGAAGGAAAAACATGCTAGAGCCAGAGTTGAAAACTGTGGCCCCTAGGCCGAGTCCCCCTTCCATTTCCTGTTTTTATAGTAAAACGTTTTACTGGCATACAGCCGTAGACATACTGTGTCCCCGCCCCCGGCCCACTCTGGCCCTCCACTTCCTGTTTGGATAAATAAAGTTTTATTAGCACACAGCCACAGACATACTGTGGGTCTCTGGGGCAAGTTCCCCCTTCATTTCCTTTTTTTTTTGAGACGGAGTGTCACTCTGTGGCCCAGGCTGGAGTGCAGTGGTGCCATCTTGGCTCACCACAAGCTTCACCTTCTGAGTTCAAGCAATTCTCCTGCCTCAGCCTCCCTAGTAGCTGGGACTACAGGCGTGCACTACTATGCCAGGCTAATTTTTGTATTTTTAGTAGAGACAGGGTTTCACTGTGTTGGCCAGGCTGGTCTCGAACTCCTGACCTTGTGATTCACCCGCATCAGCCTCCCAAAGTGCTGGGATTACAAGCGTGAGCCACTATGCCTGGCTCACTTCCTGTTTTTATAAAAAAAGTTTTATTGGCACACGGCCACAGACAATCATTTACCTATCATGACTGACTGCTTTCATACTACAAGGGCAGAGCTATGTGGCCCTTTGCAGAAAAGGTTTGCCAACCCTTGACCTAGAGGTCTTGAGTTGTCTGATTTCATCTCATAACCACTCATGAGAGAAGAATGATCTTCACTGGACAGATGAGGATGCTGAGACCCCGTGAGGTTAAGTGGCTTCATAAGGTGACATAACCAGCAGTTTAGGGCTTGAGCTCCCAACTCTGCCACTGACTGGCTCTGTGATCCTGGGCCGTCTCTGTGCTTTTCTGAACCTCAGTGTCCTTGCCTAGGAAATGGGGGAGAATAGACAGCCCCTGCCTCTCAAGGGGTTAATGCATGTCAAGCTGTCTAATAATAATCGCACCGTTCTTCCGTCTGTTCTTCACGCGTACTATGCCTCCTCACCTCCACACAGGGCTGCTGAGACAATCAAATAATGTCATGGTCATTAGATCTTTTTGATGACGTACTCGGACATACTGAGGAGGAAACCGCTGAGTTGCTTGGCTGATTGTGGAGACACAGGGTGCCCAGGTCCTTGTGTATGAATAAATGTGAAAGCCGACCATAAAATTCCAGAGTGCTCCGTTCTGCAGCACATAGTATATCAGCTAGTTATGGCTGTGTAACAACTACCACGAATGCAATGGCTTAGAGCGACACCCATTTATTAGCTCATGGTTCTGTAGGTCAGAAGTTTGGATGTAGTGTGTCTGAGTAAGACCCTGCACACAGAGGACCCAGCCACACTACATCCAAACTTCTGACCTTGGAGATGTGAGCAAGGGCTGTGTTCTCATTCAAAGGTTTGCATGGGGACGGATCCACTTCCAAGCTCCTTCCAACCTCATTCGGAATTCAGTTCCTTGTAGTTGACAGACTGTTTCCGTTGTCTTGTTAGATGTCAGGAAGGGGCAATGCTCAGCTCTTGGAGGCCACTCTTGGGCCACATGGCATCCTCCCTCACGCTTCTCAGGGAAGGACCCAATCCCTTTAAGGGCTCTCCTGATTAGACCAGGCCCACCTAGAATAATCACCCTTTCAGTGAACTCAGTCATCTGATTTGGGACCTTAATTACCTCTTCAAAATCCCTTCTTTCCTACAAAGTAACCTAACCAGGGGAGTGGTATCTCCTCGTGTCCACAGGCCCTGCCCACTCAGGGGGAGGGGATCCTACAAGATGTCTTCTCCAGGGAGTGGGGATCTTGGTGATCTTAGAATCTTCTTGGCAGTAAAGTGGAAGAGGGGCCAGCGTTTGGCCTGACCCAGGACTGAATAAGCAGGACCTTCACTCCCTTGATCTGGCGTCCATCCCCTCCTGTCACAGGAGTATTGCCAGGACTTTGGAGAGAGGGTTCGGGTTATTGGGAGAAAGGAGACATTAGGAGGGTAGGTAGTGTGCTGTGTCAAAGTTACACCTAAACGTGTTTCCACTTAATAAAAAAAAAAAGAAAAAAAACTGCTGGGGGCGGTGGTTCACGCCTGCAATCCCAGCACTTTGGGAGGCCAGGGCGGATGGATCAAGAGGTCAGGAGTTCAAGACCAGACTGGCCAACATGGTGAAACCCCGTCTCCACTAAAAATACAAAAATTAGCTGGGCGTGGTGGCACACGCCTGTACTCCCAGCTACTCGGGAGGCTGACACAGGAGAATCGCTTCAACCGGGACCTGGGAGGCAGAGGTTGCAGTGAGCTGAGATCGCGCCACTGCACTCCAGACTGGGATATAGAGCGAGACTCTGTCTCAAAAAAAAAAAAAAAAAAGGGACATCCTGGGTAGGCCTGACCTTGTCAGGTGAGCCCATAAAAGAGACCAGAGCACTTCCCGAGCTGTCAGATTCTAGAGATGGAAAGGAGAATGGTGGGTGTCGGGGCTGCAGGAGGGAAGAGAGGAGCTGTTGTTTAATGGGTACAGTGTTTCAGGTGTACAAGATGGAAGGTTCTGGAGAGCCGTTGCACAGCCATGTGACAATACTTAACATAGCTGAACTGTACATGGTTAAGATGATCCATTTTATGTTATATATATATATATATATATATATATTTTTTTTTTTTTAACCACAGCTGAAAGAAAGAAAGGGAAAGGGGTGCTTGCCTTAAAGAAAGCAAACAGCCATGTCGTGAGCTGCCTGTGGAGAGGCCATGTGGCAGGGACCTTAGGGTACCCTCTAGGGGCTCAGAGCACTCCCACCCAACAGCCAGCAAGAAAACAGGGACCAGGCCCGGCGTGGTGGCTCACACCTGTAATCCCAGTACTTTGGGAGGCCGAGGCGGGCGGATCACAAGGTCGGGAGTTCGAGACCAGCCTGACCAAAATGGTGAAACCCCGTCTCTACTAAAAATACAAAAGTCAGCTGGGTGTGGTGGCGTGCACCTGTAGTCCCAGCTACTCAGGAGGCTGAGGCAGGAGAATTGTTTGAACCCAGGAGGCAGAGGCTGCAGTGAGCCGAGATCGCGCCATTGCACTCCGGCCTGATGACAGAGTGAAACGCCATCTCAAAAATAAAACAAAACAAAACAAAAACAAAAAAACAAAACAGAACAAAACAAAAAAACCCAAAAAAAAAACCAGGGACCTCATTTCTAGAAACGGATTCTGCTGAATTCCAGATGACAACTTGGCCCAGCCCATACCTTGATTTCAGGCCTACAAGACTCTGAGCAGAGAACCCAGTTAAGCCAGACTCCTGACACACAGAAATTGTGAGACGGCAGATGGTGTTTCTGTTACTGTTGTTACGCGGCAGTAGCTGACGCATACACTTGCCAGCCTGGAATTGAGAAAATGATCTCCATTTCACAGAGGAGAAAACAGTAGCGGAGAGGGGCTCACGTGCCCAGGGCCACATAGCAGCTGTGCTGTGGTCATCACATTAACTGTGCCTGTCACCGGTCCAGACCGTCAGCTCCTCCGTTAGGATCAGGGATCTGGTCCAAGCCTTCGCCAGATGTTTAGGGAGTGAGTGAAAGAAAGAATGAAGGTGGTGGGACCAATCCTCACCTGACTTGCCACACAGAGGTGAGTCTGTGTCTGCGACCAGGACCAGTGACACCACGGGATGCTGAGTGAAACCTCGAGAAAATGACTGTGAGCCTCGGAAGGGGGAGTCATCGCACGCAGCTCCCCAGGCTGAGTCAGCTGCCGGCACTGAGGTTGGGGCTGATCAGCCTCCTGGAATGTGACATGCTGTTCCCCGGCTCCCTGACTCATATTCCGGCTGAATCAGAGCGTTGCTGGTAATGACAGGCAAGTCTCCAGCCAGTCACCCTCTGGCCCATGTGAGACTGGGAATTCAGAAGCAGCCAGGAGTGACAGAAAGCCAGGTCTGGCCGGCGTGCCTGGGCGGGTGTTTACGGCACGCGGGCTGCCAGCTGTGACCAGCCTGAAAAGGAGCCAGAGGCGGAGGATGCAGGTGCAGAGGACAGGCGCCTGGAGGAGGCGGGAGGAGAGGCGGCCGCGGGGCTGAGGCCCCACTCTTGGTGCTCCTGGCAAACCATTAACCACGACTCCTGCTCCCAGAGCCATGCAGCGGGTGGGCTCACCCCCTCACTGCAGTTAACACGCAAGGCCCATTGTTCTCTGGGGTGGGGCATCCTGGGCACTGCAGGGTGCTGACAGCGTCCCTGGCCTCCACCCACTCCCTGCCAGGAGCACCCCCAGCCATCCGTGACCACCACAGATATCCCCAGACATTGCCCAGCATCCCCTGGGACAGAATCACCTTGGTTGAGACCCCCTGGGATAGGGGATTCCACAGACCCCCCAAGAGACTCTGCGTCCCATGCTCCTCTGCCCTGCAGAGGTCCCAGGAGTCTGCACACGTGGAAATCCACACCCTGAGTGGGAAGGGAGAGAGGGGGTGAGTCCCAGGAGCCGGGGTCCCCAGGATATGCCATCGGCTCCATCTGGAGTTTATTCCAGCATCTGGTATGAGCAGGGAGAAGGCTTGGTTTATTCCCAAATAATTAAAGCAGGTTTCTTCCCCGGGCACTGTGGACACCGACAGTGAACTGTTCTCTGGGGCGGGGCTGTCCTGGGCACTGCAGGGCGCTGAGCAGCGTCCCTGGGCTCCACCCACTCCACGCCAGGAGCACCCTCAGTCATGACAACCACAGATGCCCCCAGACACCACCTAGTGTCCCTTAAGGGGGCAGAATGACCTCAGTTGAGACCCTGATTGATTGAACCGATGAAGACAACACCACCCAAGAGTGAAAGCAGGTGCCCACAGCAGGAGCTTTGTTCAGGAAATCAGGGAGGGCTTCCTGGAGGAAGTGACGTGGGTTGAGTGTTGCTAGTGCCTTGAAGGTGACAGGTGCGGTGGGGGAACACAGGTGCAGAGGAGGTTCTAGGACCTTGAAAAGCTGAGGGAGAGGGAGCGAGGAGGCCGCACAGCAGAGGTGGTGTTTTATCCTGAAGGCAGTGGGGAGCCATAGCAGGTTCCGGCTCCACCCGTGACAACAATCAGTTGGCTTGGGTCCAACCTCCGTCTGACAGATTAGGAAACTGAGGCACAGAGAGGGTGAGAGACGCCCCAGCCTCCTGTGGTGGGCGGAGGTCCTGGTGGGTTTCCATGGTGCCGCCGGTCATGCTGGTTTGGGGCAGGTGGCCAGCTTCAGGCCTGGGGCGGAAGCAGCATCGACTTCACATCCCCACTGGAGATGCCGGGTCAGGTGGGCACCTGCAGTCACCCTCCACTTCTGTTTGGTGAAATGGCGAATGATCACCACCCCTGCTATCCAGGGGGGCGCCGCAGGGAGTAAATGAAATAATCAGGTCGGGTGCGGGGGCTCACACCTGTCATCCCAGCACTTTGGGAGGCCAAGGAGGGGGTATCACCTGAGCTCAGGAGTTCGAGACCAGCCTGGCCAAAGTGGTGAAACCCCGTCTCTACTAAAAATACAAAAATTAGCCTGGCATGATGGTGGGTGCCTGTAGTCCCAGCTACTCGGGAGGCTGAAGCAGGAGAATCGCTTTAACCCGGGAGGCGGAGGCTGCAGTGAGCAGAGATCGCGCCACTGCACTCCAGCCTGGGCAACAGGGTGAGATTCCATCTCAAAATAAATAAAATGAAATACTTGGCTGGGCTCACTTCAGTGCCCCAAAGCACTGTAATCCCAGTGATTTGAGGCACTGAAGTGGGAGGACTACTTAAGGCCAGGAGTTCAGGACCAGCCTAGGTAAAAGAGTGAGACCCCCGTGTCTACAAAAATTTTCTAAAACTTAGATGGGTGCAGTGGTGCGCACCTGTGGTCCCAGCTACTCGGGAGGCTGAGGCAGGAGGATCGCTTTGAACCTGGGAGGTGGAGATTGCAGTGAGCCGAGATTGCACCGCTGCATTCCAACCTGGGCAAGACAGAGCAAGATCTTGTCAAGAAAGAGAGAGGAGAGAGAGACAGAGAGAGAGAGAGAGAGAGAGAGAGAGAGAAAGGGAAGTCTAGGGGCCCCAGGGGACAGCGCATGCACCCTTGGCACCGCCCCAGCCCCCAGGGAGGTAAACCACAGGCGTCCACCCGTGCCCGGGGGTCCCGGCTCTGCATTCACAGGGAAGGGTGACAGCCAGGCTGTGGCTTCTGTGCCCTGAGCTGACCTTGCCTTCCTGTCTCAAGGCAGGAGTGGCCCATCCTACAGCATGGAATTGTCCAAGCTCAGTAAATACCCTGGAGCCTGTGGGACTGGCTGGAGGTGCTCAGCCCCCATTCCCGCCTGCCCTCTGCCTGGGGGAGTTATCAGAAAGGCTCCCTCCTTCCCAGAAGGCGCTGCTGCGCTCAGCTGCTGGGAACCGCTGCCGGGGTGGCAGCCCGGTCACAGTCACTGCTCGGGGAGGAGGGGCCTGCTGTGCTGTGATACCTGGGCAACCAGACAGAGGTGGAGCTCTGCCTGACAGCTGCTGGAGCTCCTTCCTCTCTCTCTCTCTCTCTCTCTCTGTCTCTCTCTCTGTCTCTCTCCCTCTCTCTCTCTCTCCCTCTCTCCCTCTCTCTCTCTCTCTCTCTCTCTCTCTCATTGGAGTCTCGCTCTGTCACCCAAGCTAGAGTGCAGTGGCGCGATCTCGGCTCACTGTAACCTCCGCCTCCCAGGTTCAAGCGATTCTCCTGCCTCAGCCTCCTGAGTAGCTGGGATTACAGGCGCCTGCCACGATGCCTGACTAAATTTTGTGTTTTTAATAGAGACGGGGTTTCACCATATTGGCCAGGCTGGCCTCAAACTCCTGACCTTGTGATCCACCCACCTCAGCCTCTCAAAGTGCTGAGATTTTAGCCATAAGGCACCACAACTGGCCTTTTTCTTTTTTTTTTTTTGAGGTGGAGTTTCACTCTTGTTGTCCATGCTGGAGTGCAGTGGCGCGATCTCAGCTCATCGCAACCTCCGCCTCCTGGGTTCAAGCAACTCTCCTGCCTCAGCCTCTTGAGTAGCTGGGATTACAGGTGCCCGCCACCACACCAAGCTAATTTATTTATTTATTTATTTATTTATTTTAGTAGAGACGGGGTTTCTCCATGTTGGTCAGCCTGGTCTCAAACTCCTGACCTCAGGTGATCCGTCCGCCTCAGCCTCCCAAAGTGCTGGGATTACAGGCGTGAGCCACCTTGCCCAGCCTCTTTTCTTTTTCAATTGTGGTAAAAATATATGTAACACAGTATTTACCATCTCGGCAGTTTCTAAGCGCACAGCTCAGCGGCATTAAGCACATTCACACGGTGCTGCAGCCACTGCCACCATCATCTCCAGAACTTTCCATCTTCCCAAACTGAATCTCTGTCCCTAAGAGACAGTCACTCCCCCTCCCCTCCCCAGCCCCTAGCACTACCCCCATCCTGCTTCATGTCTCTGTGAATCTGGCGGCTATAGGGACCTCCTAGCCGTGCAGTCACACAGGATTTGTTCGTTCATCTGTTTTTTGAGACACAGTCTCTCTCTGCGTCAGGCTGGAGCGCAGTGCCGTGATCTCAGCTCACTGCAACCTCCGCCTCCTGGCTTCAAGTGATCCTCCCCTCTCAGCCTCCCGAGTAGCTGGGACTAAAGGTGTGCCACCGCACCTGGCTAATATTTTTTAATTTTTTTGTGGAGATGGGGTCTTGCTAAGTTGCCCAGGCTTGGAACACCCTTTCATCCCGGTGTTAATATCACAGCCCAAGCTGTGGTCACCTTTTTGCCTCCTGGGATACAGAAGAGCTCAGACTGAGCCTGGGTATTGGGGACCTTAGGCAAGGAGTGGCTTCTCTCCCACCCACCCTCACTTGGACGCACATCCCCAGGGAGAAGGACAAATGTTTTGCATCAGTGACTCTGTCCGGGGTGTCAGAACTCTAGGGGTATGAATGGTCCACAGTGAAAACAAAGCACCTCTGTCTGCTGCGTTCCTGGTGTTGGACTCGCCTTCCCGGAAGCAACTGGTGTTGTCAGTTTCGGGGGCTTTCCCTGGAGATGGGCTGAATCCCCAGCCCTCGTTACTGACCACTGACTTCCTCAGGCCGGGCATGGTGGCTCACGCCTGTAACCCCAGCACCTTGGAAGGCCTAGGCGGGCGGATCACCTGAGGTCGGGAGTTCGAGACCAGCCTGACCAACATGGAGAAACCTCGTCTCTACTAAAAATACAAAATTAGCTGGGCGTGGTGGCGGGTGCCTGTAATCCCAGCTACTCGGGAGGCTGAAGCAGGAGAATCGCTTGAATCCGGGAGGCGGAGGTTGCAGTGAGCCAAGATTGTGCCATTTTACTCCAGCCTGGGCAACAAGAGCGAAACTCTGTCTCAAAAAACAAAACAAACAAAAAACCACCAAGAAGACTTGGCTCCAAGGGGGGCAGAGGCTTGGGCGAGCCGACCTGAGGGTGCTGTGGTCAGCCCCATCCCGTGTGCCTGGCGGCCTGCCTGGGACACAGCCAGTGTTTAATAATCTACCCCAGGGAAAGAAAAAAAAAAAAAGAAACAGTTGGGAAAGGTGCCAGGTGGTGTGGTCACCTCAGGGCAGCTTGAATGCCTGTGGGGACAAAGATGAGGAGGAAGTGCCCTTTAAATAGCTGGTGGGGGTTTTGGGCGGGCGGAGGGAATCGAACTCACTCCTCCGTAGCGATCAGCGTGAGGGAAGGGGAGAGAAGGGGGCAGACGAGTCTCCATGGCTGCTGTAACTGAGGACCACAGGCCCGGAGGCATCAGTCTGCAGACACGGATCCTCTCACGATGCTAGAGTGCAGAAGTTCTGAATCAACGTGTCTGCAGCGGCGTGCTCCCTCTGGGGGCTGCAGGAGAGGATACTTACCGCGTCCTCTGGCTTCTGGGGGTTCCGGCAAATCTCGGCTTGTACTTATAGTTCAATCGCTCCAGTCTCTGCCTCTCTTTTCTTCTCTGTGTCTCTTTTTGTTTGTTTATATTTTTGAGACGGAGTTTCGCTCTGTCTCCCAGGCTGGAGTGCAGTGGTGCAATCTCCGCTTACTGCAACCTCCGCCTCCCAGGTTCAAGCAATTCTCCTGCCTCAGCCTCCCATGTAACGGGGACTACAGGCGTGCACCACCACACCCAGCTAATTTTTGTATTTGTAATAGAGACGGGGTTTCACCATGTTGGCCAGGCTGGTCTCGAACTCTTGACCTCAGGTGATCGGCCCACCTCGGCCTCCGAAAGTATTGGGATGACAGGCGTGAGCCACGGCTCCCAGCCAGGAATTTTTTAAAAATTACTGTTTTTGTATCTGGGGTCTTGCTCTGTTGCCCAGGCTGGAGTGCAGTGGCACCCTCATAGCTCACTGCAGCCTTGAAAGCCTGGGGATGAATCGATCCTCCCGCCTCAGCCTCCCAAGTAGCTGGACCGTAGCTGTGCACCACCACACCCAGCGTCCACATAAGAGTGTTTTTTTGTTTTGTTTTTTTGAGACGGAGTTTTGCTCTGTTGCCCAGGCTGGAGTGCAGTGGCATGATCTCAGCTCACTGCAACCTCCGCCTCCTGGGTTCAAGCAATTCTCCTGCCTCAGCTTCCCGAGTAGCTGGGATTACAGGCATGCGCCACCATGCCCAGCTAATTTTGTATTTTTAGTAGAGACGGAGTTTCTCCACATTGGTTAGGTTGGTCTCAAATTCCTGACCTCTGGTGATCCACTTGCCTCAGCCTCCCAAACTGCTGGGATTACAGGCATGAGTCACCGTGCCCAGCCTCAACATAAGAGTTTTAAGCAAATGCAATTAGTCGGTAACAATCATCTTCTGAGGTTCCTGGTGGACAAGAATTTTGAGGGGACACCACTACATCCTTTGCAAGGGAAATGAGCTTTACTCTGGTCTCAGTGAGCCACTGGGGTGTGCAGGAGGGGGAGAGGCCGCCCCAGGAGGAAGGTGCTGTGGTAAGAAAAGGTCACTGTTGGTGATGCCCCTGTTAGCGGAAGCCTGTACGAGTCACACTGCCGCTGTGTAAGCTGCAAACTTCCAGCGCCTGTGGGAAGGGGCCACGTCACCCCTTTTATAGATGAAATTGAGGCCAGGCACGGTGGCTCACGCCTGTAATCCCAGCACTTTGGGAGGCGGAGGTGGGTGGATCACAAGGTCAGGAGTTTGAGACCAGCCTGGCCAAGATGGTAAAAGCTCGTCTCTACTAAAGATGCAAAAAAGTTAGCCGGGCGTGGTGGCACGAGCCTGTAATCCCCTCTACTTGGGAGGCTGAGGCAGGATAATTGCTTAAACGCGGGAGGCAGAGGTTGCAGGGAGCTCAGATTGTGCCATTGCACTCCAGCCTGGGCAACAGAGTGGGACTCTGTCTCAAAAAAAAAAAATTAATTAATAAAATTAAATTAAAAATAAATGAAACTGGAAGCTTAGACTGGGAGGCCCCCCCCAAGATCACAGCTCAGCCTGGATGGGAGCCAGCGTTTCTGCCACCAGAGTCCGTTCTCAGCAGGGGGTGCTGAAAGCACAGGTGCACCCCGGGGTCCCTCCAGGGTGGCCAAGAGGGGACCCTAAGAAGCCCACCCTCAGCTGGTACATTTCGTTGAAAATCTTCATTTGCCTTTAATTGCTTGAAAATGTTGGACTCCTACCCAAGTGCTTTCTTTTTTTTTTTTTTTTAATTTAAGACGGGGTTTCACCATGTTGGCCAGGCTGGTCTTGAACTCCTGACCTCAGGTGATCCGCCCACCTTGGCCTCCCAAAGTGCTAGGATTACAGGCGTGAGCCACCGCGTCCAGCCTTTTTTTTTTTTTTTCTTTTTTTTTTTAAGATGGAGTCTCACTCTGTCGCCCAGGCTGGAGTGCAGTGGCGCAATCTGGGCTCACTGCAACCTCCACCTCCCGGGTTCAAGCGATTCTCCTGCCTCAGCCTCCCGAGTAGCTGGGATTACAGGCGTGCACCACCATGCCCAGCTAATTTTTGTATTTTTTTTTTTTTTTTAAGACGGGGTCTCACCATGTTGATCAGGCTGGTCTTGAACTCCCGACCTCAGGTGATCTGCCCGCCTTGGCCGCCAAAGTTCTTGGATTACAGGCGTGAGCCACCACGCCCGGCCTTTAATTTTTGTATTTTTAGTAGAGATGAGGTTTCACCATATTGGCCAGACTGGTCTTGAACTCCTGACCTTGTGATCCGCCCGTCTTGGCCTCCCAAAGTGTTGAGATTAGAGGTGTGAGGCACCTCACCCGGCCCCCCAAGTGCTTTCTAATTTCTTTCTATAGGAAACAGTTCTGAGGCTTCATCTTTTTTTTTTTCTTTTTTCTTTTTTCTTTTTTTTTAAGAGACGGGGTCTCGCTATGCTGCCCAGGCTGGAGTGCAGTGGCTATTCACAGGCGCGATCCCACTACTGATCGGCACGGGAGTTTTGACCTGCTCCGTTTCCAACCTAGGCTGGTTCACCCCTCCTTAGGCAACCTGGTGGTCCCCCGCTCCCGGGAGGTCACCATATTGATGCCGAACTTAGTGTGGACACCTGATTGGCATAGCGCACTACAGCCCAGATCTCCTGGGCTTGAGAGATCCCCCAGCCTCAGCCTCCCGAGTACCTAGGACTACAGGCACGCGCCACCTCGCCCAGTGGCTTCGTCTATTTTTATATGCTGTTGGTCTGAGGCTGGAGCGGCCCCTGGCGTGACAGGTTTCTTAGCGCTTGGGCCCAGCTCTGGGGTGTAAGTTGGGGGATCGAGGCAGAGGTTTGCAAGGCAGGCAGTGACCTGCCTGCAGAGAGAAGAGGTGGGACAGCGTCCTGTAGCCGGAGTGCAGGGGGGTCCGCCTTTCTTTCATTCTACAGTTTTTTAAAAATAGCTTTATTGAGATGTAATTTACACACCGTAAAATTCACCCTTTGAAAATGTGCAACTTGGCCAGGTACGGTGACTCACGCCTGTAATCCCAGCACTTTGGGAGGCTGAGTCGGGCAGATCCCCTGAGGTCAGGCGTTCAAGACCAGCCTGGCTGATGTGGTGAAATCCCATCTCTACTAAAAATGCAAAAATCAGCCGGGCATGGTGGCCTGCGCCTGTAATCCCAGCTACTCAGGAGGCTGAGTTAGGAGAATCACTTGAACCCGGGAGGTGGAGGTTGCAGTGAGCCAAGATCTCGCCATTGCACTCTAGCCTGGGCAACAGAGCCAGACTCTGTCTCAAAAAAAAAAAAGCGCGGCTCAGTGGTTTTTAGCACATCGACACAGTTGGGCAACCATCACCTTTATCTAATTCCAGAACATCCTGTCACCCCCAAAAGAAGCCCCGTGTCCCCCATGAGCAGTCACTGCCCATCTCCCTCCTGCGGCCCTGCCGCCCACACATCCCCTTCCTGTCTCGGTGGCTAGGCCCGTCCTGGACATTTCATAGAGTTGGGATCACACACTGAGTGGCCTTCTGTGTCTGGTCCTTTCACAGAGCATGACGTCCTCAAGGTGCATTCATGCTGTGGTCCCTGGCAGAGCCTCATTCCTTTTCGCGGCTGAGTCATGCTCCGTGGTGGCACTTGCTGTAAAAGGCGGGACAGGAGGGACCTTTCAGTGGTCCTCTGATGTCTGACGATGCCCTTCATCCTGATTAGGACTCAGCATAATTGTGTGCGAGGCCTGGGGTAGCAAACTTTTCTGCAGAGATCCAGAGGGCAAATGTTTTAGCCTCTGCAGGCCAGACAGTCTGACATTGTAGCGGGAAAGCCACCATAGGCAATATGTAAACAAGTGGGTGTGGCCGTGTGCCAATAAAACTTTATTTATAAAAACACACAGCCAGCTAGATGGGGCCCAGGGGCCATAGTTTGCTAACCCCTGGCTTAGGATAAAAGTTCACAAACTCTCTGGTCCTGACGATTATTCCAAAGAGCTTTTGGGTTATATGTCTTATGTTTATTGATATTTGTTGAATTTGAAAGCAAAACTGAGAAAATGTCAAATAGGTATTAGTTTATTTTAAAATAGCAAGAATAGGGCCAGGCGCGGGGGCTCACGCCTGTAATCCCAGCAGTTTGGGAGGCCAAGGCGGGTGGGTCACCTGAGGTCGGGAGTTCGAGACCAGCCTGACCAACATGGAGAAAACCTGTCTCTACTAAAAATACAAAAATAGCTGGGCATGGTGGCGCATGCCTGTAATCCCAGCTACTTGGGAGGCTGAGGCAGGAGAATCGCTTGAATCCGGGAGGCGGAAGTTGCGGTGAGCCGGTATCCCCCTACTGTACTCTAGCCTCGGCAACAAGAGCGAAACTGCGTCTCAAAAACAATAAAATAAAATAAAATAGCAATCATAAACTCTCAGGGTAGCCAGAATGACATTTTTTTGTTTTTCATGGATAGGAACCGTTTTTCTAAACAGACAAAAAAGTTCGTGGAAATGCCAAACACAGACCAAGAAACCATCAGAGCTGGAGGAACCCGGGCAGATGTGACAGTCAAACGCCACGTGGGCCCCTGGACAGGGTCAGGTTGGGGTGGGAAAGGCCATGAGGGGAAATCTGGGGGAACCTGAGTCGAATGTGCCATTTGGTGACTAGGAAGGTGCCAGTGTTACCCAGCTATGAGCAGTGCCCTGTGGTTAGGAAGGATGGCCCCGTAAGAGGAAGCTGGTGAGGCGTGGGCGGGGGCGCTCTCTTTGCACCTTTCCTGTAAATCTAAAATTACTCCAAATAAAATTGTTTATTAAAAAAAAAATAGAACAGGCTGGGGATGGTGGCTCACGTCTGTCATTCCGGTACTTTGGGAGGCTAAGGTGGGCGGATCATTTGAGGTCAGGAGTTCAAGACCAGCGTGGCCAACATGTCAAAACCCCATCTCTATTAAGATTGAAAAAATTAGTGAGTGTGGTGTTGCACGCCTGTAATTCCAGCTATTCCAGAGGCTGAGGCAGGAGAATCGCTTGAACCCAGGAGGCGGAGGTTGCAGTGAGCTGAGGTCGTGCCACTGCACTCCAGCCTGGGTGACAGAGCGAGATCCTGCCCCCAACATACACACACACAGATAGAACAGGAAAAAAAATGTGGCTGAGAGCTTTGCAAGGTGGGGGTAAAAGTGACCGTGCCCTCAGTGTGCTGGGGTTGGCAAGGATTTGGGTAAGATGGAGAAGCCGGTGGGCGGAAGGATGGATAGGAGGCCAGCCCGTCAGTCAGTCAGCAAATATTGACCCGACGCTCACTGTGTGCCAGGGACAGGCTGAGGCAGGTGAAATCAGGTCCTGTCCTCTGGTAGAATCTGTCACACAGAAACAGCACACGCCCAGACACACAGACCAAACAGAAGGTCTTAGAAGATAACAAAATGGTCACACCTGTCATCACAGCACTTTGGGAGGCTGAGGCGGGAGGATCGCTTGAGGCCAGGAGTTTGAGACCAGCCTGGGCAATGTAGCAAGACCCCATCTCTACAAAAAATTAATAAAATTAGCCGGGCATGGTGGTGCACACCTGTTGTTCCAGCGACTCAGGAGGCTGAGGCGGGAGGATGGCTTGAACCGAGGAGGCAGAGGCTGTAGGGAGTTGTGATTGCACCACTGCACTCCAACGTGGGCAACAGAGCAAGACCCTGTCTCAAAAATAAAAAAAGGAAAAGAAAAGAAAATAGGATGAGGTGGCACCATGAGGAGAGAGAGACTATGCCACATGGCGTCCAGGAAGGTCTCGAAGGAGGGGACATCCTCGCTGACTGCCGACCGCTGCAGGATGAGGAGGAGCATTGAAGGCAGGAGGAAGAACATTCTGGAGGGCTCCCTGGAGGCGGAGGTCTGGGAGTCACGGGAGGGGCCCAGGCCAGGCCTTTCAGGGCTGGAGGCAGAGAGGAGGACAGGGAGGAGGACAGTCATGAAGCACCGTGGACCTGTGTCCTGTTGACTGTCCTTGGTCTGAGGTGACGTAGTGTGGCTTCTTCACCAGATTGATGGGGTCCTCAGGACTCACAGCCCGAGGCAGGGTCAGAGCTGCAGGGCTGGGCCGGGCTCCGTGCCTGGACAGCTGGTGAGCTCTGCCCCTCTGAAAGGCCAGCGGTTGGGTGGGGGTCCGGGATGCTGCTCAGCACCCTGCAGTCCCCAGGACGGCCCCACCCTAGAGAACACTCCAGCCCCGGACTTCAGAGACGTTGGGTTAACGGACTGTAACGAGGCTGAAATAAGCTAAAGTGTTTCTGAGAGTCCTGTGCTTGGCAGCGCACTTGTGGAAGGGTGGTGCAAAGCTTTTGTGCCGGAACCTTCTGGTTCCAAGACACTTTAATTCACAGTCACCTGCATGACCTGGGACACAGTGGCTGCCAATTGCCCAAAAGTGGCCCAGAAAGCTGGGCTGTTCCACACGCTTTCTCCAGCCCAGCACTGAAGCCAGGGAAGGAGGCCTTGGGCTGCAGCCATGGCACAAATCACGGCTGCAAGTTCTGGCTCTGCCGACGGCTCCAGGGTGGCCTTGAACCGGCAGCTGCCTGCCTCCTGCGTCAGCGCCTTGTTTAAAAGAGGAGGAACTCACAGCGTTGAGAACCGACATGCAGTGCGAGATGGGGCCGCCGCCATGGAAGCTGGTCTGGCGGTTCCTCAAAAGGCTGAACACGGAGTCATCACATGACCCAGCAATTCCGCTCCTAGTTATGTGCCCGGAGGAACTGGAAGCACGTGTTCAAATAGAACCTTGCCACAAATGTTCACAGAGTTCCTATGACTCACAATAGCGAAAAGGTGTAAGTGACCCACGTCTCCGTCTGGGGGTGAATAAACAGAGCATGGCCCTGCACACACTGGAACATGGCTCAGCTGTGAATGAGGCTCTGACCCAGGTCGCAGTGCAGATGCAGCTTGGGGACGTCACACTCAGTGAGAGACGCCAGACGCAAAGGACCGCGCAGTGTGTGGTCCCATTTCTAGGAAATGTCCGGGACAGGCTGGTCCAGAGAGGCAGGAAGAGGATGTGTGGGTGCAGGGGGCTGGAAAGGGAGACGGGAAGTGACAGCTGATGGGGATGGGGTGTCTTTTGGGGGTGTTGAGAATGTTCTAGAACTAGATGGAGATGATGGCTGCACGAATGCCACTGTGTCATACTGCATGGAATGTCTGGAAAGGGAGTTTTGATGTTGTTTTCATTTCTTTTTCTTTTTTTTTTTTTTTTGAGACAGTGTCTCTATCACCCAGGCTCGAGTGCAGTGGCGCAAACTCGGCTCACTGCAGCCTCCACCTCCCAGGTTCAAGCCATTCTCCTGCCTCAGCCTCCTGAGTAGCTGGGACTACAGGTGCCCGCTGCCATGCCTGGCTAAATTTTTGTATTATTTTTTTTTTTTTTTAGTAGAGACGGGGTTTCACCGTGTTGGTCAGGCTGGTCTCGATCTCCTGACCTTGTGATCTGCCCGCCTTGGCTCCCAAAGTGCTGGGATTACAGGCGTGAGCCACCGTGTCCGGCCCACCTGCTGCGTGCATTTCACCATATATGTGCATGAGACCCGACGTGCAGGGATCCCCGGCAGGTACGCGGGGGGCAGGGAGAAAGTGGCAGGGAAAGTCTCACCTGCTTTCTGGCGACCATGCTCAGGCTGCAGCTGGAGGACCTCTCTTCCCGCCCTGCTGGGACCTCTCTAGCCTGGAGTCTGATCCCAGCGTGGTTCACCGAGTGGTGAGGACGTGGTGTCGGGAATAGATGCCTGCCACGCACCCACCTGTACGAGGCCGGCTCCCTTTACCAAGGAGCCCTGGGGGTGGGCGCGGGGCCCAGGTTCCCTGAGTGGATTCTGAATTGCACTTGCCCGGCCTTTAGGTGTCGCTGTGACGGTGACCTTCACCAGCCTTAAGCTGTTAAGAATTTCTGTTACTGACCAGGCGCGGTGACTCACACCTGTAATCCCAGCACTTTGGGAGGCAGAGGTGGGTGGATCACAAGGTCAGGAGATTGAGACCATCCTGGCCAACATGGTGAAACCCCGTCTCTACTAAAAATACAAAACTTAGCTGGGCGTGGTGGTGGGGGCCTGTAGTCCCAGCTACTCAGGAGGCTGAGGTAGGAGAATCGCTTGAACCAGGGAGGTGGAGGTTGCAGTGAGCAGAGATCGTGCCACTGCACTCCAGCCTGGTGACAGAGTGAGACTTTCTCAAAAAAAAAAAAAAAAAGAATTTCTGTTATCAACGTGCGACATGATATGGGGCCGCTTCCGTGGAAGCCAGTCCGGCGGTTCCTCAAAAGGCTGAACACGGAGTCATCACATGACCCAGTAATTCCGCTCCTAGTTGTGTGCCCAGAGGAGTTGGAAGCAGGTGTTCAGATAGAACCTCGCCACCAGTGTTCATACTGAACGACTCACACTGTCGAAAAGGTGGACCCAAATGTCCATCAGTGGGTGAACAGAGAAACACGGCTCGGTCCTCTACACACTGGAACGCCACTCAAAGCTGTGAAGAGTTTCTCATTCATGCCTTTTTCATTCGTGATTCATCCGCTGCCGGAGTCTGAGTTTATCGGCATAGCCAGGGTCCCTTGATCTTTTTTTCCAAATATTTAAATCACGGTCTCTTCTGCTCAGGACTGTGGACATTTGGGGCCGGATCATTCTCTGGGGTGGGGCCGTCCTGGGCGCTGCTTGGTGCTAAGTGGTGTCCCCGGCCTCCACCCACTCCCTGGCAGGAGCACCCCCAGTTCTGACAATGACAGATGCCCCCAGACATTGCCCAGTGTCCCCTGGGGGCAGGGTCACCCATGATTGAGACCCCTCTCAGGTTAGGGGAATCTACAGACCCCCAAGAGACTCCTTATCCCATGATCCTCTGCTCCACTGAGTTCCCAGGAGGCTGCACACATTGAAATCCCACCCTGAGTGGGGAGGGAGAGAGGAGGTGAATCCCAGAGCTGGGGGTCCCCCTGCTTGTTGCCATCTGCCCCATCTGGATTTTATTCTCATGACTACTGTGAGCAGGGAACAGACTGCATTTTTTCCAAATAACTAACGCAGGATCTCTCCCACTCCGGGCAGTGTAGACACCTGCTCATCCAGTGAGGCAGTGGCTTGAGACAATGGACCTTTGGTGAGGTCCTGAGAGCCCAAAGCCACCCTACGTGTTAACTGGACACCTAATTCAACGTAATTCAGCGAATTCACCTAGTTCAACGTAGGCGCTGATTCAACAGGAGGCAGCGTGCGGGCTGTGCCACAAGGAGGCCGTGGCCACCAGCGGGGTTGACTTCTCCCCAGAAATTCTTTGAATTCCTTTTTCATGGCCTTTACACCCTATCCTTTTCCTTGGCTGGTCCTACCCAGCTACGGGGCCATGTTAGGATGTTCAGGGCCTGGGGCATGTTTGCCTCCTGGGGCACCTCCTCCACTCAAAAAAAAACATCTGAAGTTGGCTGGGCACGGTGGCTCACACCTGTATTCTGAGCGCTTTAGGAAGCCGAGACTGGCAGATCACCTGAGGTCAGGAGTTCGAGACCAGCCTGGGCAACATCTCTACTAAAAATACAAAATTAGCACAGCGTGGTGGCAGGAGCCTGTAATCCCAGCTACTCAGGAGACCGAGGCAGGAGAACCCACCTGCCTCAGTCTCCCAAAGTGCTGGGATTACAGGTGTGAGGCACCGCTCCCAGCCTAATTTTTATTTTTTTAGAGACAGAATCTCACTCTATTGCCCAAGCTGGAGTGCAGTGGTGTGATCAAGGTTCACTGCAGCCTCCACCTCCTGGGTTCAAGCGGTTCTCCTGCCAGTCTCCTGAGTAGCTGGGATTACAGGCACCCGTCACCATGCCTGGCTAATTTCTGTATTTTTAGTAGAGCTGGGGGTCTCGCCACCTTGGCCAGGCTGGTCTTGATCTCCTGACCTCACGTTCCACCCACCTCGGCCTCCCAGAGTGCTGGAATTACAGGCGTGAGCCACGGCGCCGGGCCTTTAAATGGCATTTTAAAATAAATCATTAAATAGATTCAGGCTGTGCACCGTCTTGCACACCTGCTGGCAAGCCCCACGCAGGACGGGACCCCCTTCTGCCACGGTCGTGGGATGGGCATCTCCAGCCGCCTCCATGGTGACGGTGAGGCTGCCTCTCAGGCCGTGACCAGCAGGTGGCAGCACAGCCCAGCTCCCGGGAGACCTGTGCTGGCTCCAGCTTCCAGCCTCCCAGAAACACCGCAGTCCAGACGCTCGCCAGGCGGAATTCCTCGCCCCTGAAGTCATTCTGCGCGTAGACATTCGCGATACCCGCTCCCAAGTCATCAATTCCCACTCTGCGTCTCCCAGGCTGTCTCGCCAGGGCCCTGGATGCCTGGGCTGAGCGGCTTAGTAAGGGTCTGGGTGGCGGGGAACCCTGGGCGCCACACCCAGGGGCGAGTGTGGGGGAGGGTCCCCACTTCCCAGAAAGCAGATGGGGAGACAGAAGCCACCCAGGGCCAGTGCCGGGCGCTGTCATTTCTGAGAATGGAAATGGACGCTTCCCCCGAGCTTGGCACGTGAGCTGGGTCCCTCCCAGCCCCCACTGCCTGATTGGAACTGAGGGTGTCACGTTTAGTGCCCAGGAGACAGGTGTCTGCGCGCTCAGGCTGAGTGAAACCAAACCTGGCCTGTGAGAAACGTATCCTGGAGGCCAATTTGGTTCAAACCTCTTCTGAAACCTGTCAGCATCTTGCAAAAATGAAAGATGTTCTTTTGTGCTTGTCATCCCAGCACTTTGGGAGGCCAAGGTGGGCGGATCACCTGAGGTGAGGAGTTCGAGACCAGCCTGACCAACATGGTGAAACCCCATCTCTACTAAAAACACAAAAATTAGCCAGTCGTGGTGGCATGTGCCTATAATCCCAGCTACTCAGGAGGCTGAAGCAGGAGAATTGCTTCAACCTGGGAGGCAGAGGTTGCAATGAGCCAGGATAGCACCACTACACTCCAGCCTGGGCAACACAGCAAGACTCTGGCTCACATAAATAAATAAATAAATAAAAATTAGTCGGGTATGGCAGTGCACACCTGGAAGTCCAAGCTATTTGGGAAACTGAGGTGGAAGGATTGCTTGAGCCCAGGTGTTTGACACCAGCCTGGGCAAGACCCTGTCTCTACTAAAAAATAAAAAAAATTAGCAGCCAGGTGCGGTGGCTCATGCCTGTAACCCTAGCACTTTGGGAGGCAGATGGATCGCCTTAGGTCAGGAGTTTGAGACCAGCCTGGCCAACATGGTGAAACGCCGTCTCTACTAAAAATACAAATATTAGCTGAGCATGGTGGTGTGTGCCTGTGATCCCAGCTACTCAGGAGGCTGAGGCTGGAGAATCGCTTGAACCTGGGAGGTGGAGGTTGCAATGAGCCAGGATCACACCTCTGCCCTCCAGCCTGGGTGACAGAGCGAGACTCTGTCTCAAAAATAATATAATAATAAATGAAAATTTAAAAAGTAGCCAGGTGTCCAAGCTGCTCAGGAGGCTGAGGCAGGAGGATCTCTTGAGTCCAGGAGGTTGAGGCTGCAGTGAGCCACAATCACGCCATGCACTCCAGCCTGGGCGACAGAGCGAGCAAGACCCTGTCTCAAATAATAATTATAATAATAGTTATAAGTAATAAGGAAGTTCTTTGTCATGTTATTTGAGGCCACCTGGGCCGTCCCCTGGGGCAAGACCCTTGCCAGAGACTTCCCATGCTGTCATCATCTTGACCCAGTGAGATTAACTTCCTAGGGGCTAAGGGACGGGGGCTCTGTTTTGGGGAGCACTGGGCGGGGAGCCAGGCAGGTGCTCGGTGGTGGCAGCAGGCCTTGGCTGTTGGTTTAACGTGCACACTCACCTGCTTCTCCTGTACCGTTCAACTTCCTCATTCGTGGTCAAGGAGCTCCAGAAATGCTCTGAGTTCACTGGCTCACCGAGGGTCCCCCAATGGTCCAGAGGCACCCTGAGTTCCCACTGGATAGTCCTACAGTGGCCAGTCTGCAGCTATGAGCTCTGGGGACCCATTCCCTTAACCCAGCGTGATGGTTTGCTGGGACAGAGCCCCCACTTTCTTTTCCTACCACAAACTTCTTTAAGGATCTGGTCTTTCCATTGGAGCAATACGTAACTTTTTTTAAAAAGGAAAAAAAAAAACCTTAAAAAGGAGGAGGGTTAATTTTGATTACTCCAAACTGGTCACCTTCTCAAAGTAGAGCAGTTCACAGATTCACAAAGTCTATCAAACGGAGGTGAGGGCGGACCAGGAGGTCACCCAGGCGGGGCAGGTGTCCTCCGGGCATGGGCCCAGCAGGGCTGGAGAAGCTGGTAGGGTGGGCAGGATACTGTGTGCTCAGAGGTCCGGCCGGCCGTCAGTCCTCCACAGAAAAAGCTGCCAAGTTGGGGTGTTTTGGTTTAAAAGTTCCTGGTGGGGACAGGGAATCCCTGAAGGGAATATGTTTAAAAAAATACGCAGTGGAAATGGGGAAGCAGAAGGAGAGCTGTTGTTCAAGAGCATCTGTGTAAAAATAAAAATTTTAAAAAAAGGGAGAGAGAAAAATGAAGAGTCTCTTAAATGGTTCTGAGGGTGCTGCTGGGGAACTGAAAGGAGGATGGGATGACGGAGACAGTTTGCATGGATGGCCTGCCCCGAGTGGCTTAGCTGGCCTCCATCTGGAGCTGCTTCCGCCTTGGGACTCTTCAGGCTTAGGATCTGAGCTGGCTCTGAGCCCCCATCGAAGGCAGAGATGGTGCTGCCCTGGGCATGGGTGTATAGGCTGTCGTCTGAGGATGGGCAGTTGGTCTGCAGCTGGGCGCTTGGCCCCGCCTTCTCCGGTGCACGGACGTGCTGCCCCAGAAGAGCATTCCGCTGCTTGAGGTCGTCAATATCTTGCTGGTGTGTGTGGCTTTCCTTCGCATAGACTGGATATCCTCTGCGGCTTTGTCTAGGGTTTGGGCCCGGGATGCCTTCTCTCCTTGGAGTGATGGGACTGAGTCCCACACACTGTGAAAGCCGTCTTTGATGTGGTCCCCTACGTTTTCGTTCCAGTGCATTTTGATGAGCCCGTTTGTCAGCCGCAGATTGAAAACTCGGTTGCTCTTCCTCGCTCCCCACCTTGATGTCATCGTTACGGCTCATTTCCTATGTCCCAGGGAGCCGCCACTGGCCGGGGTGGGGAAGGGTGGAGGGGAGGCGGAAGTCACACACCCTCGCTCACTCGCTCTCTCTCTCTCTCTTTTTTAATAGTTTATATATGTAGATACATATTTATGTATTCTTTTTTACTCAAGTTACATTTAATATCTTTGTCACAGGGAGGCTGACAATATAAAACTTCCTATGTATGAAAACTCAAAAATAGCCAAACTAAGTGGCAAGGGGCCTTTGAGAAGGAAAAAGGCCCATGTCAAAAAAAAAAAAAAAAAGAGAGAATGCACAAAAACTAGCTAGGAGTGATGGTCGTACAATGTTGTGAATGTATTGAATGCCACTAAAGTGTTCACTTTAAAATGCTTAACTTTATGTTATGCAAACCTTACCTCAATTTCTTTAAAAAGCAGGTCATGGCCAGGCACAGCGGCTCACACCTGGAACCCCAGCTCTTTGGGAGGCTGAGGTGGGAGGATCGCCTGAGGTCGGAGTTCAAGACCAGCCTGACCAACATGGAGAAAACCCTTCTCTACTAAAAAAAAATACAAAATTAGCCGGGTGTGGTGGCATGTGTCTGTAGTCCCAGCTACTGGGGAGGCTGAGGCAGGAGAATTGCTTGAACCCGGGAAGCGGAGGTTGCAGTGAGCGGAGATCATGCCACTGCACTCCAGCCTGGGCAGCAAGAGCAAAACTTCGTCTCAAAAAAAAAGAAAAAAAAGCGGGTGAGAAGGTGGCTTTGGAGAAGGCACGCCGATTTCGGCTCTGGTCACAGGGGTGCAGGGTTGTGATGGGGGCCTCATTGCCAGCGGACGGGGTTCCCCGAAAACCAGAGTGGGGAACCTGGAAGGCGCCCTGGCAGCCTCAGTGCAGGCCCCGGGGGAGTGTGTCCTCCGTGTCTGCCCCATGTGGGGAAGGAAGGAAGGAAGGCCCTTGAGGCTTTGCCATCCGCATCCTCTGCTGCAGAGGGAGGCTGCCTGGGAGGCACCCGGCACCTTGCCCTGGGGTGTCCGGTGGCCGCCAGGGGAGCTCCTCCAGGTTCCTGGTCTCCTGACTCTGCAGGTGACTCAATCGGCACAGGTGTGCCTGCATCTGGGGACACGTGAGCCTGCCCCGTCTCTGGATTACTGACCTGCGTCATTTGGGGGTGCTGGGGAGCTGCACCGAGGCCATCTGCATGCCTGTGGGGTCGCCCACCTGTACAGACGACCTCTGTCATCCCGAGGGTGTGAAAAGTCTGTCTCTACAGCGCACAGGCCGTGCTATGCCCGGGCTCTGGGGTTTTCATTTTTCCCAGGGGCAGATCCCACGTGGGCAGAACCTCTGCGGCATCAGATCTTACTCTTGCGTTTTGGCTTTTCTGCTCCTGAGACCCCCCCGCCCCGCTCCTCTCCTCCGCCCACTCTTCACCACTGTGAGTGGCTCTGACTTTTAGGTGTTGAAACCGACATGGCACATTTCTGTGTCATGGGTGGCAGGGCTAACCTTTATGTCTTTTTTTTCTCCCCCTCCACCTTCCCTCTCATTTTGCTTAACCTTTTTTTTTTTTTTTTTCCCTCAAAATACCATCTGATCTTCTGATCTCCCTCTAAGAGCTGCGTCTCAGGTCGCAGGTGAACTTTCTGAATGGCGTGCGTCTGGCTGCCTGCCAGGAGGGAACCGGTTTGGTCGCCCCGTGTCACTGTCACCTGAAAGTATTGCTGTCGTGGGGGAACTGCTCCCTAGAAAGCCTCTGTGTGCCATGAGGGGGGTGAGCGCCGCTGGTCCAAGCTGACACCACAGACCACTTTGGAGATGGCACTGGCGGGTGGGGGGGGCGGGTCCCAGTGCCAGGCTGAGCCTTTTGTGGGAGGAATTCGCAGACTGGCCCCAAGTGGGTTTTATATGTTGTTAAATACATAACAATGTAGTTTAGCTTGTTCCATCCTAATATGTATTTCTTTCTTTCTTTTTTTTTTGAGATGGAGTCTCACTCTGTTGTCCAGGCTGGACTGCAGTGGCACGATCTTGGGTCACTGCAACCTCTGCCTCCTGGGTTCAAGCAATTCTCCTGCCTCATCCTCCCGAGTAGCTGGGATTACAGGCATACGCCACCATGCCTGGCTAATTTTTGTATTTTTAGTAGAGACGGGGTTTTACCGTGTTGGCCAGGCTGGTCTTGAACTCCCAACCTCGGGTGATCTGCCGCCTCAGCCTCCGAAAGTGCTGGGATTACAGGTGTGAGCCATGGTGCCTGGCCTCTGTCTTTCTTTTAAGAGACAAGGTCTTGCTCTGTCACCCAGGCTGGAGTGCAGTGGTGCCGTCATAGCTCACTGCAGTCTTGATCTCCTGGGTTCATGCAATCCTCCCACCTCAGCTTCCCAAGTAGCTGGGATGACAGATACCCACTACTAAGACCGGCCATATTTTTTATTTCTGCAGAGACAACGGGGGTGGTGGTGGGGGTCTTGCTGTGTTGTCCACATTGGTCTCAACCTCTTGGGCTCAAGCAATCCTCCCACCTTGGCCTCCCAAAGTGGTGGGATTACAGGCATGAGCCACTGTCCCAGGCTGCTCACCTTTTTCTTCTTTGTAATTTATTATTATTATTATTATTTTGGGATAAGATCTGGCTCTGCCACCTAGGCTAGAGTGCAGTGGCACAATCACAGATCACTGCAGCCTCCAATTCCTTGGCTCAAGCGATCCTCGTGCCTCAGCCTCCTGAGTATCTGGGAACATAGGCACGTGCCACCATGCCTGGCTATTTTTATTTTTTGAGACAGAGTCTCGCCCTGTCCCCCAGGCTGGAGTGCAATGGCACAATCTTGGCTCACTGCAACCTCTGCCTCCCGGGTTCAACCGATTCTCCTGCCTCAGCCTCCCAAGTAGCTGGGATCACAGGTGTACACCACCACACCCGGCTAATCTTTTGTATCTTTAGTAGAGACAGGGTTTCACCGTGTTGGCCAGGCTGGTCTCAAACTCCTGACCTCTTGATCCATCTGCCTTGGCCTCCCAAAGTGCTGGAATTACAGACATGAGCCACCACGTCTGGCCAATTTTTTTTTTTAAATCTGTAGAGACAAAGTCTTGCCATGTTGCCCAATCTGGTCTTGAACTCCTGGGCACAAGTGATCCGCCCTCCTCAGCCTCCCAAAGTGCTGGAATCACAGGCCTGAGCCACCACATCCGACTGCCTGCTCTCTTCTTATTTTATTTTATTTGGCTAATTTTGTATTTTTAGTAGAGACGGGGTTTCTCCACAATAGTCAGGCTGGTCTTGAACTCCTGACCTCAGGTGATCTGCCCGCCTCAGCATCCCAAAGTGCTGGAATTACAGGCGTGAGCACCGTGCCCTGCCCTTTTCTTATTTTTAAAGAGGCAGGTTAGGCTGGGTGCGGTGGCTCATGCCTGTAATCCCAGCATTTTGGGAGGCCGAGGAGGGCAGATCATGAGGTCAGGAGATTGAGACCATCCTGGCCATGGTGAAACCCCATCTCTACTAAAATACAAAAAAAAAAAAAAAAAAAAAAAAAATTAGCTGGGCGTGGTGACGGGCACCTGTAGTCCCAGCAACTCAGGAGGCTGAGGCAGGGAAATTGCTTGAATCTGGGAGACAGAGGTTGCAGTGAGCTGAGATCATGCCACCCCACTCCGGCCTGGTGAAAGAGTAAGACTCCATCTCGGAAAAAAAAGGAGGGGGTTAAATGCTTCACCTGGTGTCCTGCGGCGCATGGCAGAGCCGGGGTCCAGCAGCGAGTCTCCCGGCTTTAAAGCTGTGTTTTTTCTGTTCTACCAGCTGCAGAGAGGGAGCTAATGCCAGAACAAAGGGGAAACCCCGGAGCTTCTGGCGTCGGTGGGACCGCCATCGGGTGGAACTGCCGATGAAAATTCCAAGCAGAGCAGCCCAAGGAATCCAGCCACCCCCGAGGGTTCAGAAATGCACAGCCTGGGCTGGAGACCTACCAAAAATCCGTGGGGCTCCCCTTGTGGGGCGGTGGCTAAATTTAGGCGACAAACCATCTGGAGAATGCAGGCATTGGGGCAGCCCTGCAGCTACGAGGATCATCTCAGCTCATTTTTATTCAGTGTTCACAGATTTCCCAGTTTTTTGTCGCGTGTTCAAGCTGGAAAGGATTTCAGAGCATGTGAACTCACCTAGATTTATTTGACAGACGCAGGAACTGAGCCTTCAAGGAAGGAGCGCCTGCTTTGACACACTGAAAAGTTTTCTTAGCCAGGTGCAGCATAATACGCCTGTATTCCAGCACTTCGCGAGGCCAAGGCAGGAGGATCGCTTGACACCAGGAGTTTGAGACCAGCCTGAGCAACATAGCAAGACCCCTTCACTACAAAAAATAAAAATAAATTAGCCGGAAGTGGTGGCATATGCCTGTCGTCCCAGCTACTCTGGAGGCTGAAGCAGGAGGATTGCTTGAGCCAGGAGGTGGAGGCTGCAGCGAGCTACGATTGCACCACTGCACTCCAGCCTGGGCAACAGAGCAGGACCCTGTCTCAAAAAAAAAAAAAAAAAAAAAAAAGAAAGAAAGAAAGAGAAAGAAAGAAGGCCGGGTGCAGTGGCTCATGCCTGTAACCCCAGCACTTTGGGAGGCTGAGGCAGGTGGATCACTTGAGGTCAGGAGTTCAAGACCAGCCTGGTCAACATGATGATATCCTAAAATTTTTAGTCTCTACTAAAAATTCAAAAAATGAGCCAGGCATGGTGGCAGGCGCCTGTAATCCCAGCTACTTGGGAGGCTGAGGCAGGAGAATCACTTGAACCTGGGAGGTGGAGGTTGCAGTGAGCTGAGATCGCGCCACTGCACTCCAGCCTGGGTGACAAGAGTGAAACTCCATCCCAAAAAAAAAGAAAAAAAAAAAAAAAAGGCCAGGCTGAGTGCAATGGCTCACACTTGCAATCCCAGCACTTTGGGAGGCCAAGGCAGGTGGATCACGAACTCAGGAGTTCGAGGCCAGCCTGGCCAACACCGTGAAACTCCATCACTACTGAAAATACAGGCGGGCACTTGTAATCCCAGCTACTTGGGAGGCTGAGGTAGGAGACTCGCTTGAACCCGGGAGGCGGAGGGTCTCAGTGAGCTGAGATTGTGCCATTGTGCTCCAGCCTGGGCAGAGAGTGAAACTGTCTAAAAAAAAGAAAGAAAGAAATAGAGAGAGAGAGAGAGAAAGACTGAGAGGAATGAAAGAAGAAAGGAGGGAGGGGAAGGAAGGAAGGAGGGAGGGAGGGAGGGAAGGAAGGAAAGAAGGAGAGGGAAGGAAGGAAAGAAAAGAAAGAAAGAAAAAGAGAAAGAGGGAAGGAGAGAGCAGGCTGGGCAGTGCCTCCTCCCTTGCAGAGCACCGTGAGCCGCACAGGCTCCTACGTAAAGAAGTGCTTTCCAGGGTACCTGACCCGGCCCCCTTCCACCCTTGCAAAGCCCTGGCCCAGCCCCGTCTCTCACTTCCCTGAACTGAGCACCTGCCCCAGAGCCCGGGGTTTTGACCCCAGCGTCATCGAGTCTCCCCCCTGCACCCAGCGCTTCTGCTGCTTCGGCCTCTAGTCCTTTGACCCCCTCCAGCTGCTAACCATCAGCGTGCCTATAAAAGGTGATTCTGACTGAAGGCAAAGGGAGGGGTGATGGTGAAGGGGACCGCGTGGCCCTCTGCCCAGCCCGGGACTGGCATCTGCTTCCGGCTTGCCTTCCGGCGTATGGGTTTGATTTAGATTCTCAGAATGCCAGGGAAGGTAGCACAGGCTGTGACAATTGCATAGTGGCTCGTGCTCCAGGGCCCGGCCTGCGATCCCTGCTGCCCATCTGTCCGTCCGTCCGTCCGTCCGTCTGTCTGTGCAAGGCCACAGATCTGTGAGCATTTCCCCACAGGCTCAGGAGGGGCCACAGAACCTGGTGCTCCTGCACGCCCGTTCCTGTCTGCCGGCGGCTTCTCCCCGCCACCCTGAAGGACGCGCTGCGTCTCTCTGAAAGCGTGCAGGGGTGGGTAGAGGGCAGCCGGGGCCTGCAGAGGATGCAGCCCACAGCCCAGTCCCGAGGGCTTCTTTCTCTGCTGTTGTTTTGAGACGGAGTCTTGCTCCTTCTCCCAGGCTGGAGGGCAGTGGCGCAATCTCGGCTCACTGCCACCTCCGCCTCTTGAGTTCAAGCGATTCTCCCTCCTCAGCCTCCCGAGTAGCTGAGATCACAGGTGCCCACCACCAGACCCAGCTAATTTTGCATTTTTAGTAGAGATGGGGTTTCGCCATGTGGGCCAGGCTGGTCTTGAACTCCTGACCTCAGGTGATCTGCCCGCCTCGACCTCCCAAAGTGCTGGGATTACAGGCGTGAGCCACCGTGCCCAGCTCCTCATGCTGCTTTTCCAGAACCTAGCAGGCTTTCTTCCCTAGGGTGCCTCCAAAGTGCTGCCTGCAGATTCTGAAAGGAGCAGTAAAGATTATCCGGGATTCCACTGCCTTCTCTTCTCCTCCCTTCCCCTCCCATCTCCTCCCCCTCCTCTCCCCTCCCCTCCCTTCTTCTCTTCTTTTCTTCTTTCTGATACAGGAGCTTGCTCTGTGGCCCAGGCTGCAGTGCAGTGATGCAATCATAACTCACTGCAACCTCAGCCTCCTCAAGTGGGCCTCCCACCTCAGCCTCCCAAGTAGCTGGGACTACAGGCTCACGCCACCACGCTTGGCTAATTATTTTTTTTTTTTTTTTTTTTTTTCTGTAGAGACAGGATTTCGCTTTGTTGCTCTGGCTGGTCTCGAACTCCTGGGCTCAAGTGATCCTCCTGCCCCAGCCTCCCAGCATGCTTGGGATTACAGGCGTGAGCCACCATGCCTGGCCTTCACTGCCTTTCTTTTCCTCAATAAAAATCTCCCATCGGGGGACTACATTGCTCTGTTGCCATGTCTGCAGGCGCCTCTCTTTTCCTGCCGCCAAGCAGTGGGGACAGGGAGCCAAAAATAAGTGTCCGGTCCTTGTCCCCGGGAGCTTGTCACAGAGGAGGGGAGACAGACAGGTATATTGCAGGCATGCGTGTGTATCTGCAGTCGGCTGGAGTCCTGCCGTGGCACGACGGAGTCCACATGGTGAAGGAAACACACTCCCTGGTAACTCGAGGGCGGTCAGATAGCAGTTGAGCTGAATTAAGGAGTTACCGACTCTGGGGTTTACCTACTCGTGCCTCATGGATTTTAGGGACAACAGGAGGAGCACACCCTCCTTCTGCCCCCATCCCGGGCGCCCCTCCCACAAGCAAATGGCAGAGCTTGGTGACACTGGCTTTTTCCAGCTGAGCGCGGGGCACCCGCTTCCCCTCCTGCCGGCCTCTGTCCCTCTTCATCATCGGCCCTCAGTGGCACTGTGTGCTGGAAGCTTACACTTGCCATTTTCTGAGATGCTTCTAGAAACTCGACCTCTTTCCAGCTTGAAGAAGCTGGAGGTTAGATCAGTTTCCATTTCTTGCACGTAGAAAAATGATGACAGAAGTCAGATGTACCCGGGCCTTCTGGATACAACTAGAACGGATGAAAAGAACACAGCTCTGGAGTCAAGCAGACCTTCTGTGGTTCTATATTTTAATTAAGGGATTATTTGCTCTTGGAGATGGCAGGGGTCTCTCCTTGTCACCCAGGCTGGAGTGCAGTGGCGTGACTGTAGCTCACTGCGGCATCAAACTCCTGGACGCAAGCGGTCCTCCCGCCTCTGCCTCCCGAGTAGCTGGGACCCCAGGCACCCGCCACCTCACCTGGTTTATGTCTCTCTTTTCTATTATACTTCAGCTGTGCTTTCGCGTTTGCGGACTCAGGCGGGTTTATTACCGCCTCTGTCTCATTTTCTCTTCTGTAAAGTGGAGAGAATATCTGTGTAGCAGAGTTCTCAAAGTGTGGTCCCTGAGACCCTATCTGAGGAGACCACTGTCTCAAAACTGCTACCGTAGGAATGCTAAGACAGCAACCAGGCACAGTGGCTCACACCTGCAATCCCAGCACTTTGGGAGGCCGAGGTGGGCGGATCACCCGAGCTCAGAAGTTCAAGACCAGCCTGGCCAACGTAGTGAAATCCCATCTCTACTAAAAATACAAAAAATTAGCCGGGCGTGGTGGCAGGTGCCTGTAATCCCAGCTACTCGGGAGGCTGAGGCAGGAGAATCGCTTGAACCCGGGAGGTGGAGGCTGCAGTGAGCTGAGATCGTTCCACTGTACTCCAGCCTGAGTGACAGACTGGGACTCCATCTCAAAAAAAAAAAAAGAATGCCAAGATACTCTGGGCCTTCTTCTTAGTCTCTCTCACACAGATGGTGGAATTTTCAGAGGTTGCGTGACGTCTGGTGTCACCGTGGATTGAACACAGAGGCTTATGTATGAGAATCCAGCTGTCTTCTACTAAGCCAGACGTGAATGAAATTTGCAAAAATGTAAAACAAGGCCACTATTCTCCCTCAATGGCTTTTTTTGAAAAATACTTTTCACTTAAACCTGTCATGTTACTATCATAAAATATATGGTTTAAAAAATATTTAATGGCATTATGTTAACGTTTAACAGGATTATGGCTAAAATCTATGTAACACAAGCTGTTTGAGGTTCTTTTTTTTTTTTAAGACAGGGTTTCACCATGATGGCCAGGCTAGTCTTGAACTCCTGACTTCAGGTGATCCACCCACCTCGGCCTTCCAAAGTGCTAGGATTACAGGCGTGAGCCACTGCGCCTGGCCTGTTTGAGGTTCTTAATACCTTTTTATCACCATATTTGTGTATATGTTTTGGCATCATATTTACGTATATTTATGTATTTTATATGACAGCTTTATTGAGATTTTTATATGCCACAGAATTCACTTTTTTAAGTGTACAATTCAGTGGTTTTTAGAATATATGGAGTTGTGAAACCATCACCACAATCTAATTTTCTTAATTTTTTTTTTTTGAGACAGAGTCTCACTCTCATTGCCCAGGCTGGAGTGCAGTGGTGCAATCTCGGCCCACTGCAACCTCCACCTCCCGGGTTCAAGTGATTCTCCTGCCTCAGCCTCCTGAGTAGCTGGGACTACAGGTACCTGCCACCACGCCTGGCTAATTTTTGTATTTTTAGTAGAGATGGGGTTTCACCATGTTGGCCAGGCTGGTCTCGATCTCCTGAGCTCAGTTGACCCGCCCGCCTCGGCCTCCCAAAGTGCCAGCACGACCGGCGTGAGCCACCGTGCCCGGCCTAAACCCTGCTTTTCATGCACCAGCTTTGATGTTGCCTTTACGCTGTGTCTGAACTTCAAGTGTCACAGACCAAAGCTGGGCTGCCAGGATAAGTTGACAGCTTCACGAAATGCCCAGACTCCCCAGCTGCTGTGACATCAGGCGGGAGGAGTGACAGGCCTACAAGGCAGAGCTGAGGGCGGGTCACACCTCCACCTCCTGGAAACCCACCTGGGTGGGCGGCGCGTTCTCCCTCCCAAGTCCTGGAAAGGCTCTTCCCCACCAGCTGGGTTTATTTGGATTAATCCGGCCTCAGCAGGGAGGAGGAAGGCATGAGTCCTGGTAGTATTTATTCTGCTGGAATGGAAACCTCAGATCTTTGAGTTGTTCAAGCAGACAGAAATTCACCCAAGTCAGCGAGGGAGAGTGCTGTGTTTTCGGAGGTCAGCCCAGGACAGCAAAGCAGGCAGGCGGGAGCTCTGATCTGCTCACTGAGCACCACGTGGTGTCTGCAGCCAGCCGAGCAACCAGCGGCACATACCCCCCTTCTTCCCCCACCCCGGGCGCCCCTCCCACAAGCAAATGGCAGAGCCCGGTGACACTGGCTTTTTCCAGCTGAGCGCGGGGCACTCGCTTCCCCTCCTGCCGGCCTCTCTTCCTCTTCATCGTCGGCCCTCGGTGGCACTGTGTGCTGGAAGCTTACACTTCCCATTTTCGGAGATGCTTCTGGAAACCCGACCTCTTTCCAGCTTGAAGAAGCTGGAGGTTAGATCAGTTTCCATTTCTTGCACCTAAAAGAATGATGACAGAAGTCAGCATTTCATTACCTTTCTTTTTCCATAATCATCTTCGTTTTAGACATTCTTTGCCTACTGGCTCCTTAGAAAGAATAATGGTGGCACTAGATTTAGATACATCTGATGTCTGATTCTTTTGACAAAGATGCCCAAGTATCATTATTTTTGTTATTATTATTAATTTTTTTCTGAGATGGAGTCTCACTCTGTCGCACAGACTGGAGTGCAATGGCGCAGTCTCGGCTCACCACAATCTCCGCCTCCCGGGTTCAAGCGATTCTCCTGCCTCAGCTTCCCGAGTAGCTGGGATGACAGGCATGCGCCCCCAGGCCTGGCTAGTTTTGTATTTTTAGTAGAGATAGGATTTCACCATGTTGGCCAGGCTGGTCTCGAACTTCTGACCTTAGGAGACCGTCTGCCTCAGCCTCCCAAAGTGCTGGGATTACAGGCGTGAGCCGCTGCGTCCGGCCTCAAGTAGCATTATTATACAATGGAGTGTTTGTTTGTTTTTATCTTAGAGACAGGATCTTCTTGCTCTGTCATTCAAGCTGGAGTACAGTAGCACCATCTCACCTCACTCCAGCTTCCAACTCCCGGGCTCAAGCAGTCCTCCCACCTCAGCCACCAAAGCTGGGATTACAGGTGCACACTGCCATGCCTGGATAATTTTTACATTTTTATTCTTTCTAGAGATTGGGTCTTGCTGTGTTGTCCAGGCTGGTCTCGAACTCCTGGCCTCAAGTGATCTTCCCACCTCAGCCTCCCAAAGTGCTGGGATTACAGGCGTGAGCCATGGCGCCCTGCCTATACCCATGAAATTTCAGGACCACAGGCGTGCTGTGTATGTTTATGTTTTGTTTTCTGGGCTTTATGCATAAAAAGAGTACAATTTGTTTTCACCTTCCCAAGAATTGATTTTCACCCTGTTGGGAACGTATTTGTAAAGAAGTCTTGTACCACGGGAGTGAAAATAGGGAAATCTTTATCCTCAAATCTCGTTCCCCAGAATTAACCGCTGTTAACCGTGTGGGGCGAGTGGGGACTGCTTATCAGTGCAGAAGATGAAAGGAGAAGAATTGGGGGTCTATATCTGCCCACTTTTTTTTTGTTTGTTTTTTTTTGAGACAAGATGTTGCTTGTCACCCAGGCTGGAGTGCAGGGGCGTGATCATGGCTCACTGCAGCCTCGACCTCCTGGGCTCGAGTGATCCTCTTACCTCAGCCTCCTGAGTAGCTAGAACTACAGGTGCATAGGACCACGCCTGGCTGATTTTTTTTTTTTTTTAATTTTAGTAGAGACGGGCTCTCAGTATGCCCAGGCTGGTCTGAAACTCCTGGACTCACGTGATTCTCCTGCTTCAGGCTTTCAAAGTGCTGGGATTGCAGGTGTGAGCCTCTGCACCCAGCCACCTGCTAGTTTTTCTTTTTTTTTTTTAAGACATAGTCTCACTCACCATGTTGCCCAGGCTGGAGTGTAGTGGTGCAATCTCAGCTCACTGCAGCCTCCGCCTCCCAGGTTCAAGTGATTCCCCTGCCTCAGCCTCCTAAGTGGATGGGACTACAGGCATGCATCACCACGCCTGGCTAATTTTTGTATTTTTAGTAGAGACGGGGGTTTCAACACGTTAGCCAGCCTGGTCTCTAACTCCTGACCTCAGGCAATCCGCCCGCCTCCCTGAAGTGCGGGGATGACAGTCATGAGCCCCCGCCCGCGGCCACCTGCTAGTTTTGATTGTGAGTTTCTGGGCAGGTTCCTTGGTTTTCATAAGTTTCGCTTTCTCCTTTGTAGTAGAGTGACAAGCATGTATTGTGGAGTTACCGTGAGTGCTGGATCCGATCGCTGATGGACAGAGCTGAGTGGAGGGCGTGGGATGACTAAGTGTCACACAGGTGCTGCGTAGACAGCTGTCACAGTCACCCTAGGTGTCTAACCTCTGAGACCTGTGAAACTCTTTTTCTGGAATTCTCCTGTGTATGCATACTCACATAGATATGTATATCGATAGCCGAGCACGGTGGCTCACACCTGTAATCCCAGCACTTTGGGAGGCTGAGGCGGGTGGTTCACCTGACGTCAGGAGTTCGAGACCAGCCTGACCAATACGGTGAAACCCCGTCTTAAAAAAAAAAGAAAAAGAAAAGAAAAAAATATATACGTACATCGATATGGAGCACATTGTAAACTGGAGGTCCTGAGCTAATTTTTACCTTTTTAAATTTAATTCCTTTTTTTTTTTTTTTTTTTTTGGAGACAGAGTCTCGCTCTGTCACCCAGGCTGGAGTGCAATGGCACAATCTCGGCTCACTGCAACCTCCGCCTCCTGGGTTCAAATGATTCTCCTGCCTCAGCCCCCTGAGTAGCTGGGATTTTTGAGACAAAGCCTCAGCCTGAGTCAGACCCTCAATCCTGCCTCAGCCCCTGAGTAGCTGGGATTTTTGAGACAGAGCCTCAGCCTGAGTCAGACCCTCAGGCTGGAGGGCAGTGGCGCCATCTCAACTCACTGCGACCTCCACCTTCTGGGTTCAAGTGATTCTTCTGCCTCGGGCTCCTGAGTAGCTGGGATTACAGGCAGGCACCACCACGCCTGGCTGATTTTTCTATTTTTAGTAGAGACGGGGTTTCACCGTGTTGGCCAGGCTGGTCTTGGGCCCACCATGACCCCAGCTAATTTTTTGTATTTTCAGTAGAGAGGGGATTTTGCTATGTTGCCCAGGCTGGTCTGGAACTCCTGAGCTCAGGCAATCCACTCTCCTCAGCCTCCCGAGGTGCTAGGATTACAGGCATGAGCCATCGCACCCGGCTCTTAAATTATTTCTTTTCGAGACAGGGTCTTTCAGGCTGGGGTCCAGTGGTGCCATCACGGTTCACTGCAACCTTGACCACCTGGGCTCAAGCAGTCCTCCCGCCTCAGCCTCCCAGGTAGCTGGGACCATAGGTGTGAGCCACTACACCCAGCTAATTTTTAATTTTTTTTTTTTTGTAAAGATTGGGGTCTCACTATGTTGCCCAGGCTGGCCTCCAGCTCCTCAGCTCAAGTGATCCTCCCACCTCAGCCTCCCAAAGTGCTGGGATTATAGGCATAAGCCACCATGCCTGGCCTTTTTGAAATTTAATTCTGTTTTTATTTTTTAATTTTTTTGTTTGTTTGTTTTGAGACAGAGTCTCACTCTGTCGCCCAGGCTGGAGTGCAGTGGCACAATCTCAGCTCACTGCAACCTCTGCCTCCTGGGTTCAAGTGATTATCCTGCCTCAGCCCCACAAGTAGCTGAAATTTACAGACATCCACTACCACGCCTGGCTAAATTTTGTAATTTTAGCAGAGACAGGGTTTCACCATGTTGGCCAGGCTGGTCTCCAACTCCTGTCCTGAAACAGTCCGCCTGCCTCAGCTTCCCAAAGGGCAGGGATTACAGACGCCAGCCACCAGGCCAGGCCGTAAAAGGACATTTTAGATCATCGTGGACAATGGGTCACAGACTGGTTATTGGTAATAGGAAATTATTGATGATAATCGTGTATAGAAAGATGATGACAAGACATTATTGTGCATTGGTTTGGGTGGTTCTGTATTGGGAAATCAGAAGGCTTTAGTGATTAGAGAACATTCCCAGTGTCTACAGGCAAGTCATATGATGTGTTGGATTTGTGTGAAATCCCTGTGCAAAGCTGGAGAGAGGAAGTGAGGGCAGAGGAAGGGCAGAATGTTAATTGCCATTGCAGGAGATGGTGGCACTGAGAGAGACTCCTCCTGGCCTCTGTACTTCAGACTGTGTTTGAAATTTTCCACTATATGTAATTTTTAAATTTGCAGTTTCTTTTCTTTTCTTTTCTTTTCTTTTCTTAGAGGGAGTCTCACTCTGTTGTCTAGGCTGGAGTGCAGTGGCGCCATCTGGGCTCGCTGTAACCTCCACTTCCCGGGTTCAAGCAATTCTCCTGCCTCAGCCTCCCCAGCAGCTGGGATTACAGGCGCCCGCCACCACACCCAGCTAATTTTTGTAGTTTTAGTAGAGACGGGGTTTCACCACATTCACCAGGCTGGTCTCAAACTCCTGACCTTGTGATCTTCCCGCCTTGGCCTTCCAAAGTGCTGGGATTACAGGCGTGAGCCACCACACCCGGCTTTAATTTGCAGTTTCTGTAAACAACTTGTATAGTAGAAAAGCAGAGAAATGAATTTCCCTCCAGCTTAGAATTTCCCTCATGTTGGTTTTAAGGTATAGTATTTAGTCCAGATTTGAGAAGTTTTGCGGTGAATGAGGTAAGAAATATATATATATATTTTGGCGTCAAATCTTTCTGTCTGCCTCTCAGCTTGTTTCAGAAGATTTAAAAAATCACAATAGTAATCAAAACATATATACCATTGAAACAGAAGGCAATGCTGTGGACCACAGAACTCCAAAAATTGCTTTTAAAAAAAAAAAAAGTGCTACCCTGGGAAAAGTACTCTCAATGCTTTTTGTTTAGTTTAGCTTAGTTTTTTTGAGACAGAGTCTCCCTCTGTGGCCCAGGCTGGAGTGCGGTGGCGCGATCTCGGCTCACGGCAACCTCCGCCTCCCGATTCTCCTGCCTCAGCCTCCCTAGTAGCTGGGATTACAGGCGCACGCCACCACGCCCGGCTAATTTTTGTATTTTTAGTAGAGACAGGTTTTCGTGTTGGTCAGGCTGGTCTCAAACTCCTGACGTCACATGATCCACCCGCCCTGGCCTCCCAAAGTGCTGGGATTACAGGCGTGAGCCACCGCACCCAGGCCTACTCAATGCTCTTGAAATCTTTAAAGCAACTTGAAGGCTTCTAAATACATAGAGCGAATGTTTTACAAAACAAAAAGAAATTGACTCAATATTATTTCTTTTCACTTTGAAAATATAAAGCACAAAATAAGACAAGCATTGCAAGGTAAAAAAAAAAAAAAAAAACAGGGAAATTTTCCACTGTAAGTTTTTAAGAGAGGCAGAGATTAGGCACGACATCAGGCCTTTGGTGACCAAGACCGGAGGCCCCTCTCCCTCAGCTTGGGCGGCCACAGGGGCGCTTCCACCCCGCTGGGGCTCTGACCTCTTTGAAGGTGTTAGTCTGTGCTGGATTTTCTTAGTTTTTTGTGACCTTAACTGTGAGTTAGAAAAAGTATTCATTTTCTTTTTTCCCTCCCTTCCTTCCTTCCTTCCTTCCTTCCTCCCTTTCTCCCTCCCTTCCTTCCTTCCTTTTTTCTCTTTCTTTCTCTCTCTTTCCTTTTTTTCTTTCTGCCTCCCTGCCTCCCCTCCTTCCTTCCTTTTTTCTCTTTCTTTCTCTCTTCCTTTCTTTTCTTTTTTCTCTCTCTTTCTTTTCTTTCTTTCTTTCCCTCCCTTCCTTCTTCCTCCTTCCTTCCCTCCTTCCCTCCCTCCCTCCTTCCCTCCCTCCCTCCTTCCCTCCCTCCTACCCTCCCTCCTTCCCTCCTTCCTTCCCTCCTTCCCTCCTTCCTTCCTTCCTTTTTTCTTTCTTTCTCTCTTCCTTTCTTTTTTGTTTCTTTCTTTCTTT
>CAUYLG010060970.1:0-11581 GCA_963573385.1 Cacajao melanocephalus | reverse complement strand
TTCCAGTGATGTGTGATTGTGTCTTACTTATCTCAGTATCCCTGCCCAGCATGGGGTCTCATGTAATATACATGAGCAGTCAGTCAATGTTAGGACTGGCTGGGTTTTAGGCTGGAAGACAGTGGAAATATACAAGCAAAGGCACAGTGTCTTCAATTTACACTTGACCTACAGCAGTTTTCAAATGAAAGGAGCCCCCTGCTTAGGAGGGCCTTTTGAATAGGGCCCCCTGTATAGTTTATAGTGGGCCTGAGGGTGATGGCTAGACTGTTGGGGAGTGCTCTTTAAGTACAGAAGGAAGACTCGGTAAAGACATAAAAGTGTGGAGGAAAAGGAGCTGGACAGCTGAGTCCAAAAAATGATTCATGTGGTTTGGGCAGAATCTGAAATGAGAGGCCTTCGAGATTGACTCTTGATAAAAAATGCAAATTCAGCTGGGCTCAGTGGCTCACACCTGTAACCCCAGCACTTTGGGAGGCCAAGGTGGGCAGATCACCTGGGGTCAGGAGTTCAAGACCAGCCTGGCCAACATGGCGAAACTATGTCTCTACTAAAAATGCAAAAATTAGCCAGACGTGGTGCGGGGTTGGGGGGGTGCCTGTAATCCCAGCTACTTGGGAGGCTGATGCAGAAGAATTGCTTGAACCCAGGAGATGGAGGTTGCAATGAGCTGAGACTGTGCCACTGCACTCCAGCCTATGTGACAGAGCAAGGCTCTGTCTCAAAACAAAACAAAACAAAACAAAAAGAATAGAAGTTCAACAAAGAATTAAGTGCTAGGGACTGTGCTAGAAGCCATCTCATGAGTTGCTTCATTTTACTGTCCCAGTACCCCGGGAGGTGCGTTTCTCCTGTCCCCTTTCACAGCTGTGAAAACTGCAGCCATGGAGATGAAGTCTTTTGCCCAGGGGCTCTGTCCAGCCACAGAGCCAGGTTATGAACCAGTAGGTGCCCCTCATAATTAAGGACAGGCTGTTGTTGTGGGTGGCCAGGACCAGGCCCTTCCCTATGGCAGCTTTTCCCCAGGGCAGCTCTGGGAGCTGAAGGTCTCTGCACAGGCACTGGCATCCTCTGCTGGTCTGTGCTTGGGAAATGGGATGACAACCAGTCATCAGAAAACAAAGGCACAGAATGAAGCAAAGGAATGAAACGGGGCCATGAGAAGCTTCACTCCTGTTTACCCAAGAGTTCTGCCCATTATGGCCAGGCCGAGATGGGGGTGGGGGGCTGCTGGATTTGGCAACCTGAAGGGTTCTGAAGGGCTTGCAGTGGGGCCAGCCCCACTGCTCATTCATTGGATAACATTGGGTGGGTTATTTCAGTGCCCTCACTTCTGATATCCATAGAAAGGGGATGACACGGGGTCAGAGAGGTTAAATAATTCACCCACATGGCTGCTAGCTGGAATCCAGTGCTTAAAAGTTCATTTTAGTGGCTCATGCCTGTAATCCCTGCACTTTGCGAGGCTGAGGCGGGTGGATCAGCTGATGTCAGGAGTTCGAGACCAGCCTGGCTAACATGGTGAAACCCTGTTTCTACTAAAAATACAAAAAATTAGCTGGGCATTGTGGTGCATGCTGCTCGAGAGGCTGAGGCAGGAGAATCGCTTGAACCCAGGAGGCAGAGGTTGCAGTGAGCCAAGACTGCACCATTGCACTACAGCTTGGGCAACAAGAGCAAAACTCCATCTCAAAAACAAAAAGAAACCACAAAAGTTCACTTTATTGGCTTTTCTGTGGCCAAACACCTGCTAGGTTCCAGGCTCTGGGGACACACAAGGTGAACGAGACTCACGGTTGCCCCCTGTGCGACATGGTTTTCCCGGACTTCCCATTCCTCCTTATCATTCCTATTTAAGCCCGAGAAAGTCCTGTGCTTTTAAGAATGTGTGTGGTTAGATTGGGCTCACCTGGGTATCCAGGCCAATCTCCCCGTCTCAAACCCCTTGCTAATCCCACCTGCAAAGTCCCTTTGGCTACATAAGGTGACGTATTCAGAGGTTCTCGGGATTAGGGCATGGACATCGTTGTGTGGGGATGGACAGTCTGCCTGCGTAGTCAGCCCTCTAGATCCTGAAGATGTGTGTTCATCCCAAATCCAAAATACGTCCACCCTGCCCCAAGGCCTCATCCCATTATAACAACTCAGGAGTCCAAAATCTGATCTAAATCTCGTCACCTAAATCACCTCAATCTGGCAAGGGGGAGGCTCTGGGGATGACCCATTCTGAGCAGTTCCTCTCCCTCTGTGAACTGGAACTCACTAACCCAGTTACCTGGCCCTAAAGTGTAGTGAGCGGCCACCCAGAGGGGTACAATCTAGTTCTGTCCCTGATCCAAGGGACCTGATATGTGATATGGGCAAGAAAGATAAGGAAGAAACAAAGAGGCTGTACACAGAAATTCCAGACCACAAAGCCTCCTTTCCTCCTGGTCACACAGGACAGGGAAAGGCGTTTCTCCAAAGGGTCTGTCGGCACCTCATTCCATGTCCTGTGAGCTCGGGAGAAGGCTGAGCTAGACACTTTCCTTCTGCGGGTACTGCTCATTTTAGAAAGTGAGTCAGGCTCGGCGCAGGGACTCACACCTGTCCTCCCAGCACTTTGGGTGGCCAAGTCAGGCAGATATGCTGAAGCCAGGAGTTCATCACCAGCCTCCCCAACATGATAAAACCCCGTCTCTACTAAAAATACAAAAATTAGCCAGGCGTGGTGGTACACACCTGTGGTCCCAGCTACTCAGGAGGCTGAAGCAGGAGAATCTCTTGAACCCAGGAGTCGGAGGTTGCAGTGAGCCAAGATCATGACCCTGCACTCCATCTTGGGCCACAGAGTGAGACTATGTCTCAAGAAAAAAAGAAAGAGAGTCAGAGTCAGGGCCTGCCCGGGGTCTTCCATCGGACAGCTGTGCATTACTTGTAGGTGAAAATTTTCCCAGAGCACAGCTAATCCTAGTTGTCCTGCTTGTAGAACTCTGGCACGTAGCTAATTACCAGCTCCACCTGGGCTGTTTTTACCCGGTCCCTACCCATATCTTCAATTAGGATCCACGTGCTGGGGGCTCAAGAAAGTCTAAGCTTTTAGAAAGCTCTCCGGTGACTCTCATCATCAACCAGGTTTGGCAGCCACGGATCTACAGCTTTTTGGCCCAGAGACACCTGGGGCACCGGAGGGGTCAGAGCTGCCCGTGATGCTGGTTGTGAACTGGTGAAGGCTCCCTTGAGTGGGGACCCTGGAGCCCAGGGGACCAGGACCAAGGGGTCCCCACCTGCCCCAGGCTTCTGAGGAGGAGAAGAAATGAAGGCTGGAAAAGCCCATGTGGAGGACTAGAGCTGCTCTACCTCCTGGATGTCCAGGGCCATCCTTGATACTGGGCCATTGCAAGGTAGTGATATCAAGTTCCCTTTTTAAAAAGCCCTGTGACTGGGTGCAGTGGCTCACACCTGTAATCTCAGCACTTTGGGAGGCCAAAGCAGGTGGATAACCTGAGGTCAGGCGTTTGAGACTAGCCTGGCCAACATGGTAAAACCCTGTCTCTACTAAAAATATAAAAATTAGCCGGATGTGGTGGTGTGTGCCTATAATCCCAGCTACTCAGGAGGCTGAGGCAGGAGAGTTGCTTGAATCCAGAAGGCATAGGTTGCAGTGAGCTGAGATCACTCCATTGCACTCCAGCCTGAGTGTCAGAGTTAGATTCCATCTCAAAAAAAAAAAAAAAAAAAGTGAGCCCTTTTACAGAATACTATTAAGTAAACAATAGGGCAGTGGTACCTGAGAGACTGATGTGTGGGGACTTGCTTTTCCTTGTTCTTGAGTAGAGCTGTGCCGTCTAATGTGATTGTCAGCAGCCTCATGGATCTATGGAGTACTTGAAATGTGCTGGTGTGGCAGGCAGAGTTGCCAAACTCAGTAAATAAAAGTTTAGGATGTCTCCTCCATCAGTGTGGGCTGTGCACAGTGACTTCCTTCCAGAATGGAAAGGGGGATAAAAAAGTAACTTTGGCAAAACCTGACAGACTGCCCCAGACAGCCAGCCAAGGTTAATGTCAAGTGATACATCACGTTAATAGCACACCTGGGTAAGACCCCTGAGGCCCTGGGGGGCCAGGACTTAGAAGATTCAAATTCCACAGCCACTCCTCTCCTCACTGCCCTCATGTGGCTCCTGCAGAGAGTAGTGACAGTGCCCTAAGGGGCTTTTAGGAGCCTGATGGGACCACAGGAGGTCTCTTGGAGGCCTGGAGAGGCATGTGAGGACTTGGCATTTTCCACAGGTATGACAGCCGGGGCTGGTGCTTGAGACCTCTGGTCAGAGGTGGTAATGCTGCGTAATGAATTGCCACAAACTTAAGAGCTTAAAAAAACAAATGTATTGGCCGGGTGCAGTGGCTCACAGCTGTAATCCCAGCACTTTGGGAGGCCAAGGCAGGCAGATCACCTGAGTTCAGGAGTTCAAGACTAGTCTGACCAACATGGAGAAATCCAGTCTGTACTAAAAATACAAAAAATTAGCCAGGCATGCTGGTGCATGCCTGTAATCCCAGCTACTTAGAAGGCTGAGAAAGGAGAATTGCTTGAACCTAGGCGGCAGAGGTTGCAGTGAGCCAATATCGCACCACTGCCCTTCAGCCTGGGTGACAAAGCAAGACTCCATCACAAAAAAAGAACAGCCTTGTTAAATTCTTCCCATGTGTTGATGCACTTGCTGTAATATTTATTCCTGCTATTATGAGTCACCCGGTCCCAGGGCTGCCCTGCCCATTGCAAGACCTCTTCTGTCTTCCTATGTGTGAGACTGTTTTTCCTGCCTTTACCACATTCTCCGCCTCTCTGGCTGGTGTCACAGCCCTTTAAGGAGAGTGAGCACATTGGGTCTGGGATCTTGGTCTCCTCAGTTTGCCAGCAGGCCCCGACTTGGCATGAGAACTAAACATCAGTGGGAAAAATCTTTTTTTTTTTTTTTTTTTTTGAGATGGAGTCTTGCTCTGTTGCCAGGCTGGAGTGCAATGACACAATCCCGGCTCACTGCAACTTCTGCCTTCCAGGTTCAAGTGATTCTCCTGCCTCAGCTTCCCAAGGAGCTGGGACTACAGGCACATACCACCACACCCAGCTAATTTTTGTATTTTTTAGTAGAGATGGGGTTTCACCATGTTGGCCAGGATGGTATTGATCTCTTGACCTTGTGATCTGCCCGCCTCGGCCTCCCATAGTGCTGGGATTACAGGTGTGAGCCACCACACCTGGCCAGGAAAAGTCTTTTTAAAGATGCACATATATAGTAAAATGCATATCCCAACATAAACGTAGTTGCATCTGTTGATGTGTGTCTTAAGAAGCCTGAGGTTGGGAAGTTTGGTAGGTGGAAGTTACTTTCCATCTCCTTTCTCACAGCATGGCACATGGAAGAGGAGATTTTGGCTTTAGCATTTCTCTGTGAGCATCCTGTTTATTCTATGATCATGGGCCTTTAGTACCACATTTACTTGAAAACCTTCTGAAATTATGCAGAAAGAATGAGGAATCTTGGGTAATGGGAAAGCAACCAGCCAGTTTTGTAAAAACTTCAACATGGATGGTTTATAACTAAGTGGAAAAACGTGTCTTGTCTCAGTTGACTTAATCCTTTTTGCAGTGCTGGGGGCCTTAAGTGTTCCCAGAAGGTTTAAGGAGCAGAATCAGCTCCGAAGGTGGTCAGCACAGTGACAAAAAAGGACAAAGGGCTCTGCCTGCATCTGAGGGCCATTCAGTCATGGCCAACTCTGTCTAGGGGAGCAAAGACCCTGTCTGTCTTCAGCCTTCCTGGCTATGGCAGGGGCATGGGGTTGAGAGAGCAGAGCATGGGCACTTGTTCTGGCTAGAAACTTAGCCTTCGAAACAAGGTTCCAGAGGCAGAGTTTGAGACCCAAACAGGAGAAGGAGATGGCCAATGTTGATGCTCTCCGAGCAGAGGGTCCCAAACTGTCTGATTATAAGCACAGTGTTGGGTCCTTACATACTTTTACAAAGTTATTTTCAGAGACAAGGAAGTCAGTGGACCCACTTTCTCTTCCTCATTGGAGTTCTCTGGGAAAGGGTGTTCCCAGGGACAGATGATCTGATGGGGCCGCGGCCCCACCAGTGTCCATAAGAGGGAAAGCTCTGTCAGCAGAGGGAACCTCAGCCCCGGCTGATCACACAGGCTACACTAGGCTGGGATCTGCAGACACCAGCAGCCTGCTCTAAGGCTCCCAAGTCAGAGAGGTCCAGTTGGCCCTGGTCCTGGCTTTGCTAGCCAGTCTCAGGCCCTGGCTTCATCTTTTGGAGGGCTGATGCAATGTTGTTTGTGAGATGGAGCAAATGGCATTGCTCCTACCCCTACCAGGGTGGCGTCAGGATGAAATTCAACATGGGAAGCACCCTCCTCCCTCCCCCATGGACCAAGAGGTGAGGCTATTAGAGTTATATGGGTTTGTGGTTTCCCCTTACTGTTTCCATTTCCTTCCTGAAACCCTGCAAGAGGCTTCGCGGGAAAGGAAGTGTCTTTCAGATACCTGAGTGCAGCTGGGAATAGCTGTTCCCAGTTAGCCAGGCTGGGTGGAGCCCAGGGTGAATTGGCTGGGTTGTGGGTTTGAATAGCCAGAGCCACTGAGGCACAGTTGGCCCACTGCCAAGTGCTGCCAACCATCCTGCAAACGCCACCATTGCTCATGCCTGGGAGATGTTCCAGCATTGACCAAAAGGGTTGCTGGGTCTTGTCCTGCTCAGGACAGGCCACTGTAGAGTGATCTATTGTCATACTCTAAGGACAGATCTGGGTCCTGTGCCTCCCAGGGACCCCAGACACAGAAAGCCCATGACAGGACCCCAGGCCAGGGGCACAGCCCTTCTTGTTAGTATTAATTATGCACTTATATGAAATGCACCCGCTCTTGAAGAGGGGGACAGCCAGTGATTAAAACAGTTGAAGGCAGGTCACCAGGCTGTTTCAGACTCCATTAGGAAATGGCTCTGAGAGGGTTACTTTAGAGCAAGGGAAAGGTCTCCCTGTTGGAGGGGCTCTGTGCCTGGCCAGCCCCTTACTTTAAATCTCGGCCTACTCCAGCCACCCAAGAATCTTCATTAAGTGGCTCTGAAGTAGGAACTGCTACTTAATTTGCAGGGATCAGCACAAAATGAAATCAATAATTTTCAGAAATTAAGATTAAAGTGGGCTGGGCATAGTGGCTCACGCCTATAATCCCAGCACTTTGGGAGGCTGAGGCACGTGGATCATGAGGTCAGGATCATGAGTTTGAGACAAGCCTGGCCAACATGGTGAAACCCCGCCTCTACTAAAAATACAAAACTTAGCTGGGCATGGTGGTGGGCGCCTGTAATCCCAGCTACTAAGGAGGCTGAGGCAGGAGAATTGCTTGAGCTAGGGAGATGGAGGTTGCAGTGAGCCAAGATCACGCCATTGCACTCCAGCCTGGGTGACAGAGACTATGTCTCAAAAAAAAGAAAAAAAAAGATTCAAGCAGCAGAGCATTCAAGCAAGCATTAGGGACCCTTCTGAGCACAGGGCCCTGGCTGTGTAGTTTGTATACTGGCCCAGGTCTGGAGACAGTGCAAGGCAGGCAGCTGGCCTGCACCATGTGGGTGAACTGAGTCACCCTGCCCTTTGCAGGGGTTGATGGGGATGTTTTCTAGGCCATTGGCCTAGGCAAAGCTGATGACATGAGCGGGGCTTGCCCTAGTCTGGGTTGAATATGATATACTGGGACAAGTTGAAGGCAGGGGGATTGGAACAGGGTGCTCCAGGGAGCATCATCTCTGTACAACAGGAAGTCCCTGAGCTTGGACACATGACTTAATCATCTGTCACAAGGTTCAGAGCAAAACCCAGAAGGCCAGGCAATGATGCATTGAAACTGTCACTACCCAAGATAGCATTTTCCTGTATCATTAAAAAAATGGTTTATAGATACGAGTTCTCACTGTGTTGGCCAGGATGGTCTTGACCTCTTGGTCTCCAGTGATCCTTCTGCCTTGGCCTCCCAAGGTATTGGGATTATACTCATGAGCCACTGCCCCTGGCCTCCAACACTGTTTTAAAATTTTTGATATATCTGTGATTTATGGATTATACCTGTTTTGTTACTTCCATTAGAGAAAATTGACCTGGCCAGGCGAGGTGACTCAGGCCTGTAATCCCAGCACTTTGGGAAGTTGAGGTGGGCAGATCACATGGCATTTCTCCTGTGAGAGTTTGAGACCAGTTTGGACAACATGGTGAAACCCTGCCTGTACTAAAAACACAAAAATTAGCCAGTCATGGTGATGGGTGTCTGTAATCCCAGCTACTCAGGAGGCTGAAGCAGGAGAATCTTTTGAACCCATGAGATGGAGATTGCAGTGAGCTGAGATTGTGCCACTGCACTTATGCCTGGGCCACAGAACAAGACTCTGTCTCCAAAAAAAAAAAAAAAAACTTAAAAGCAGATTTTTGTCACTGCCAGGTGACCTTACTAATCACTAACCATGGGTGTACAAGGACAAACAAAATGAGAGCAAAATAATTTATGCCTTGTTTTCTTTGCCTTTGACCTTCAATCCCATGCATTCCTGCAACTGCTTTGCCCACAGAAAACCTTTGAAGACCTTAACTTTTCTGTTTTAAGTGAGATTTCCAAGTGAGTTTATGTTGTCTGGAAAGACAATCCCTTTACTGGAGAGCAATTAGTATTTGAAGAGAATGAGATCAGGTTGCTAAAGACACCGTTGTTTGCAATTTTTGGTTTATTTAAATTATCGGTGAATAAGAAAAATAAATTTATTCTTTCTTCCAGATGGTAAACCAGAGGGGAAGTGTGTTACGGGGTAAAATGAGTCATGGGGCATGGGAGGCTCAGATGGAACAGGGCCCTGGGACGCTTCTCTTTCTTGACTTGGGACCTCTAATTTATCTATCAGGCCTCAAATTAAAAGACAAACAAAGGCTTCTAATCTGGTTGGGTGGGAACAGATAAAAGTTCCTCTGGGTGGATGGATAGGGGAGGGAAGGAAGAAGTTTGCAGAAACTGAAAGAGGACATTTTTGGGGGAGAGAGGAAGAAATCTCTTGTTTAATTACAAAACCAAAATATCATTTTCAGTGCCTTCCTTCTCCTACCAGTCGTTTAAGAAATTGACGTGTAATTCACATACCACAAAATGCAGCAGTTTAAAGTGTACCATTCTCTGGTATTTGTTTGTTTTGGAGATGGCGTCTCGCTCTGTCACCCGGACTGGAGTATATGGCGTAATCTCAGTTCACTGCAACCTGCGCCTCCCAGATTCAAGCCATTCTCCCACAGCAGGCTCTCGAGTAGCTGGGGTTAAAGGCACCTGCCATCATGCCTGGCTAATTTTTGTATTTTCAGTAGAGACAAGGTTTCACCATGTTGGCCAGGCTGGTCTTGAACTCCTGACCTCAGGTGATCTGCCCACCTCGGCCTCCCAAAGGGCTGGGATTGCAGGCCTGAGCCACTGCACCAACCTCATATTCTCAGTTTTTAATTGTTCCATCAAAGAAGTAGGAAGACCACATATTACTTATCTATTTATCTAATGTTAATAGAGCTTTCTTATAACTAATGTTTACATAGATATATTTTTTCATCCTGTTGTTTTCATCTTAGCTGTGTTTTTGTATTTAAAGGGTGCCTCTTCTACACATTAGATAGATGGGTCATGTTTTTGTTTGTATTTCTTAAAATTCAGTCTCACTATCTCACTTCCATTTGGAGTGTTTAGTTCACTTACAGTTCAATGGAATTTCTAACTTATACCATCTGTTTGTTATTTTTTTTCTTTTTCAGACAGTCTTGCTCTGTTGCCCAGGCTGGAGCGCAGTGACGTGAACTCGGCTCACTGCAATCTCCGTCTCCCAGATTCAGGTGATTCTCCTGCCTCGGCCTCCCGAGTAGCTGGGATTACAGGTATGCACCACTGTGCCTCGCTAATTTTCTTTTTTGTATTTTTAGTAGTGAGCCAGTGTGCCTGGCCTGTTTCTCTTTTGTTTTTTATTCCTCCTTTCCTGCCTTCTTTTGGGTAAATGGAGTGATTCTTCACATATCCTTTCATCTCTAGTGGTTTTTTGGCTGTATCTTTTTGCTCCATGTTTTTAGCTATATATGCTTTCTTTAGCAATTGTTCTAGGGATTACAACACATACCCTAACTTTTCACAGTTCACCTGCAGTGCTTATGACACCACTTGGGCAATAAGGCAGTGAAAAGGAATGAAGCACAGACATGGGCCACATGTGGGTGAGCCTGACACTTTATGCCAGGTCCAAGCAGTGAGTCACCAAGGGCCACATATTGTATTGTAGCAGGAGCGGCTGTGGAAAACGGATCTCTTGGACACTGAATACAGGAGGAAGGAGGGTTTATTCGGCCGGGAGCAAGGTGGCGTAGTTGCCTAACAGCCAAGCTCCCCTAACGAAGGTTCTATCTTTATATAGGCTTATACTTTAGATGTTACACGTGGAAGAATCATAGGTTTATAGCTTAACATATGAAAAGGGTCTTGGTTTACAGTCTCAGGAATTACATATGAAAAGGGTTTCGGTTTACAGCCTTGGGAATGAAAAGGAGAAGTTTACAGTCTTAGGAATGAAAAGGGGAAGTTGATCTGAGATGCCTGGGTCTCCCTCTTCAGTATGATCTGATTTATATGAAATGCCCAGATGGGAAAATCCAGAGAGACAGGGAGCAGATTACTGGTTACCTAGTGCTGGGGGTGGAAGGAAGAATTTGGAGGGGTGATGACCAAGGATAGCAGGGTTCCTTGTTTGGGAAATGAAAATGTTCTAAAATTGATTGTGGTGATGGATGCACCATTCTGTGAGTATACAAAGAGCCACTGATGTTGACACTTTATTTATTTGTTTGGAGACATTCTCACTCAGTTGCCCAAGCTGGAGTGCAGTGGCATGATCTTGACTCACTGCAACCTACACCTCCCGGGTTCAAGTGATTCTTCTGCCTCAGCCACCTGAGTAGCTGGGATTACAGACATGTGCCACCGCACCTAATTTTTTTTGTTTTTTTGAGATAGAGTCTGGCTCTGTCACTGAGGCTGGAGTGCAGTGGCATGATCTCAGCTCACTGCAATCTCTGCCTTCCACTTTCAAGCTATTCTCCTGCCTCAGCCTCCTGTGTAGCTGGAATTACAGGCACCCGCATCACATTGGGCTACTTTTTTGTATTTTTAGAAGAGACGGGGTTTCACCATGTTGGCCAAGTTTGATCTCAAACTCCTGACTTCAGGTGATCTACCTGCCTTGGCCTCCCAAAATGCTGGGATTACAGGCCTGAGCCACTGCATCCGTCTCCATATTTACCTTTTAAGAAACTGCCAAACTGTCTTTTGGAGTGGCCATGCTGTCTTATGTTCCCCCAGCATGTGTGAAGCCTCCATTTCCACACACCCCCACTTGATATTGATAGTAACATCTTTTTGTTTGTTTTTTGAGATGGAGTCTCACTCTGTCACCCAGGCTGGAATGCAGTGGGCAATCTCGGCTCACTGCAATCTCTGCCTGCTGGATCAAGCAATTCTCCTGCCTCAGCCTCTT
>CAUYLG010060969.1:0-68508 GCA_963573385.1 Cacajao melanocephalus | reverse complement strand
GAATATCTTGGCCTAACAGGGGACTGGATAAATGGGGATGATTAGGAAAGAATGTGGAAAGGAGTGCTGGCCTAATTGACACTAGACTTGGGGAGTTTTGAGAGGCCTGGAGGCCTTGCTGTCAATTCCCACAACAGTTATGGAGGTCAAGGAGACAGATTAGTGTGGAGTGGGTGGCCCTTGTGTTGATTAAGAAGAGGATGGACTTACCTTCCACCGTAAGAGTTACCTGAAGCTCAGCGTCCGTGGTGGTCCAGGGGGCCTCCGAGATGTTCGGGCAGCATTCATCTTTAGCCACCAAGCTGAGAAGCAGTGATGTGAGTCGGACATCCAACTTCCAGTGGGGGCCCTGCACAGATGGGGCAGGGCTTAGGAGGAATCCCGGGCTGCAGGCATTCCTTGGCCCAGTGGCCAGGTCTCTGACACTTGATGCAAGGTACCAACTTTGAAGTCTTTGTGAGTCAGTGTTGTGGCTGGGGTTTGTCTTATGGCGGAGGCAAGCATTTGCAGTTGTGAAATGTGTTGCTGCTTGGCTGCTTTTTCCCTGTTGCTAAACACCTTGAAGGCGAGGTTAATTAATTCCTGTTGTGGGATTTGAAGGCCAGATTTTTATTTCTGTAGCTTTTTATTGTTAGGGGCTGATTGGGTGATAAACATTTCTCAGCGGTGAGCGTAGAAGTAAGGATGACATTTAAGTTACTCCAGGTGAGATTATAGGACTGGGTTAAATATTGGAGGATTTGATGAGAAGGAGCTTAACTGTTGGCCAATTTGGGAAAGGTCAGATAAAGAAAAAGGAACGTATACCCTAACTGTGCCTTAGGCACCAGCCACGTCTCAAAGGGGGAATTGTTGGGCAGGGGCAGAGGAGGTAGCCGCGGGACTAAACTGCAAGCCTGACGGGGTATGAGGTCAGGAGGTGACAGGAGGGGCATAAGGAGGTGGGTTGTGGGCAGTGGAAGAGGAGGAAGGATCTAGGTTGGGGGTTAGGTTCTGGAATTGGGCCTGGTTTGGACAGACGGGGAGGAGAAAGGTCGGAAGGGTTGATAGACAAGGAGGATTCTGGGCAGGTGGAAGGGAGAGAAGGAGCAGAGATTAGGGAGGGATTGGTGTGTAAAAAAAATGCCTGGTTGTAGGGAATTTCAGACCATTTGCCTATTTTATGACATAAGTTGTCTAGATCCTGCAGGAAAGAAAAATCAAAGGTACCGTTTTCTGGCCATTTAGAGCTATTGTCCAATTTATATTGTGGCCAAGTGGTATTGCAAAAGAAAATTTGCAATAATTCCTTGGGGAAACTCTGCAAAGCTGAGCAGGAACCATGGTTGCAGGTTGCAGGGGGAGAGCAATTAGTTGACGCAGGAACAAGTTGTTTCACTTTTTTCTGTGGCCACCTGATTACTTGTGGTTACCTCAGACTTTCTGGCTTCTGGGGACCATCCAGAGGTGTACTTGCGGGTCACCAAGGCTATAATGGCCAGGCTTGGACTCAGAGGCCTAACAGGATCCACCAAGGCGAGTGGATCACCTGAGATCAGGGGTTCGAGACCAGCCTGGCCAAAATGGTGAAACCCCGTCTCTACTAAAATACACAAAAATTAGCCAGGTGTGATGGTGTGTGCCTGTAATCCCAGCTACTCAGGAGGCTGAGGCAGGAGAATTGCTTGAACCCAAGAGGTAGAAGTTGCAGTGATCCGAGATTACACCATTGCACTCCAGCCTGGGTGACAGAAAAAAAAGAATTTTTAATTTTAGTTGTGGTTTCCAATAAAATAAGTTTTGCAATAAAATAACATTTTTTTAAAATAAAGGAAGAGTGTTGTCAGTGAAAATGGTGGATTAAGGACTCCAGAAAGTTTGCCCTTCCATAAAAGCAATGAAAAAACTGACAAAAATCATCAGAATCAACTTTCTTAGGGCCCTGGAAATTAGTCAAAGGCTTGCAACGACCCTTCTAGCATTTTAGTGAGCAAAAACAGCAAACTCTCAGTGAGAACAGTAATCTTTGTAGTATTTTAAGGTGTAGTCCTATCACCCCTGATCTGTAGTTCCATGGCAGCCTTGGAAACTTACAGCCTATGTAGCTAGTACCTCTACCAGAGACAGTTGACATGGCTGGAGTTACTTCAAAGTCTCATTCCCAAAGAAGAATCATTATTTGACCTATCTAGTGAATCCCTGGAAAAACCCATGAAAAGGCTCGTCTTTATTCAACCTCATTGGAACTAGCTCAGTCCTAAAGGTTTTTCTACCTGAATAGGGAGTTATTTGTCAAATATTTTAACATTGTGACTGGCTGTGGCAATAGGTAACAGTAGGGGCAAACAATATGCAGGTACTGGTGCCTCCCCATGTGGCCCTGTGTGGCATGCTGTGCCTTCCTGTTTCTAGAGATCTGTGAGTATAAAACCTTCCTTCATCATAGTCATTTCTGTGTCTGTGTGTCTTGGTATACCTGATTAAAACAAATCCTGGGGCTGGGTGCGGTGGCTCATGCCTGTAATCCCAGCACTTTGGGAGGCCAACGCAGGTGGATCACTTGAGGCCAAGAGTTCGAGACCAGCTTGGCCAACATGATGACACCCCATCTTTACTTAAAAATAATTAGCTGGTCGGGGTGGCACATGCCTGTAATGCCAGCTACTTGGGAGGCTGAGGCATGGGAATTGTTTGAACCCAGGAGGCAGAGGTTGCAGTGAGTCGAGATTGCACCACTTTTCAAACATAAGTTATTAAGGGTTTTAAGGCAGAAGGATAGTTAGAAGATATCTATAAAAACATACAAGTGGAAAAATGCCCAGCAGACATTGGATCTGTGAGTCTGACATTTATAGAAGAGATCAGTACTAGAGTTATGAACATATAGATGGTATTTAAACCTACACAACTGGATGAGATCCCCCTAGAAGTGAGTGTAAATGAGAACTCCAAGGACCTGCCCCTCTAGAAGAGAAGGAGGAGACTGATAGAGCTAAAGTTTAAAGGAGAAGCCAGTGGGGTAAAAGGAAAACCAGAAGTCATGGAGTCATAAATGCCAGATATTTAAGTTTTTCAATAAGAAGGGATGATCAGCTACATTGAGTGCGCTATCAAGAGATTGAGTAAAGATAGAAAAATGTTTTATCTGTGCTGCGTGACAACCACCCTAAAACTTAGTGGCTAAAAATAATGATTTATTTTTCATCATTCTGTGTGTTAACTGGGCTCAGCTGGGCAGTTCTTCTGTCTCATATGATACAGCAAAAGTCACTCCAGTGGCTACATTCAGCTGGTAACTCAGCTGCAGTTAGAACCTTCAAGATGGTCCCTCATCTTGCAGTCTCTCTCTCTGTGGCTCTCATTATTTAGTATTTCATCCTGAGCTGCTTTACAGGGTATTGGGTAGCTCCCAAGAGAAAAAGCCCCACTGTGTAAGCATTTATCAAGATTCTTCATTTTTCATGCCAGCTCTTAACTCTCAGAGTCATCCTTTTCCTATGAGAAATGGCTCATATTGGCAGTTAAGTAGATTTTTCAGCCTACTTCCTGCCCATAGAAGATTGGGAGCAAATTTTTCTTTATTTTGGAACTGTCTGTATCCCAAGTTGGTACAACTTGGAATGTCATTAAGATTCCTAGAAAAGAAAGTCCTGAAAAGTCTGTGAAATACCACTTTAAATCTTTCTGATGTCTTCAAGGGTGTGATAGCTGTACTCTTCATTTGATTTTGAATGTCAGGCCATATTTTACTGGCAGGCCCTGGACTTGATCTTTTCTGAGGTCACTTCTCACTTTTTTGCTAGCCAGAGAGGCTGGAATAAAAATAGTTTTATTTTCTAACCTAGCAAGTGCTAGAAATATTTTTTCTAAATTCTGCTTAACAGTTCTTTCTGTAACATCTCTTTCTTATAATACCTTGTTATGCACAGCTAAGAGAAGGCAATTGTTTTATTCTCCTTTAAGCCTAAAAATCTTTTTAGCCAGATCCACAAGTTTCTCTGCAACATTTTTTGTCTTCCAGGTAAACAAAGGTGGCAGTCTCTGTAACAAAGGCCCCCTTTCTTGGCTTGCAATAAAAGATTCCTGACTGCTATTCCAGCCTCTACCAGCAGTCCCCTGGCCACTCTTGAGGCTTCTACCTACAGTCCAGTCCTAAAACCAGTGTCACATATCATAGGTTTTTGTTACATCAGCTCCCTCTTCCGGATGCCAACTTCTGCTTCAGTTAATAGCAAGTTTTTCTGCAAAGGGGAACAGGGTAAGGTGGTGGAAATAACTAACAAGAAGGATATGTGGAATCAAGGATTTGTTTATCTTTTTTTTTTTTTTTTTGAGATAGAGTCTCATTCGGTCACCTGGGCTGGAGTGCAGTGGTGTGATCTCGGCTCACTGCAACCTCTACCTTCCAGGTTGAAGCGATTTTCCTACCTCAGCCTCCCAAGTAGCTGGGATTACAGGTGCCCACCACCAAGCCCCACTAATTTTTGTATTTCTAGTAGAGATGGAGTTTTGCCATGTTGGTCAGGCTGGTCTTGAACTCCTGACCTCAGGTGATCCATCCGCCTCCACCTCGCAAAGTGCTGAGATTACAGGTGTGAGCCACTGCGCTCGGCCTATCTTTTGTCTTAAGATGAGAGATGCTAATGCATAGTTTCATTCTGCTGGAAATGATCTATTGGGAACATTGTTTACGTTAGGCGAGGGGGTAACTGCAGCAACAAGGAGAGAACATACTGCCTGTAAATTGGGGGATTCGTGTTGGTAGGGACAAGGATCTGCCCTCCTGTTGGTAGGGACCTACATTTTCTATAACACAGGTAAGACAGAAAGGAAGGGTGTAGCATTTGTGAGTAGGTTTGTATTTAGCCTTGCAGGAAGATGAGGGAGGGCCTTTATATTTGGTTAAATAGTGTTAATCTCCTAAAATCCGCCCCCCTCCCCCAAATTCATGTCCATCCTGAAACCATGAATGTAACCTTATTTGTAAGTGGAGTCTTTGCAGGTGTAATCAAGTTAAGGTGAGGTCATCCCGTATTAGAGTGAACCCTAATCCAGTGATGGGTACCTTAGAAGAAGGAGGAAATTTGGTCACAGAGATAGGCACATGACCAGGTGACAACAGAGGCAGAGATTGGAATGATGCATATAAATCAAGGAAGATTACTGATTGCCGGCAGTCACCAGAAGCTGGCAGAGGCGAGGAAGGATTTTTCCCTGGAGCCTTCAGAGGAAGAATGGCCCTGCTGACATCTTGATTTTGGACGTTTAGCCCCAGAACTGTGAGAGAATCAATTTCTGTTGTGTCAAGCTAAGTGTATGGGATTTTGTTACAGCAGCTGTATTAGTCATGGTTCTCTAGAGGGACAGAATTAATAACATATATGTATATATGTGAATTTATTAATTATTAGCTAACATGATCCCAAGGTCCCACAATAGGCTGTCTGCAAGCTTGAAGAGCAGGGAGAGCCAGTTTGAGTCCCAAAACTGAAGAACTTGGAGTCCAGTATTTGAGGGCAGGAAGCATCCAGCACAGGAGAAAGATGTAGGCTGGGAGGCTAGGCCAGTCTCACCTTTTCTCATTTTTCTGCCTGCTTTATATTTGCTGGCAGCTGATTAGATGGTACCTACCTGATTAAGGGTGGGTCTGCCTTCCCCAGCCCACTGACTCAAATGTTAATGTTGAATCTAGCCATTGAAAACACCATATGTATTGATATGCAAATTGATTGAAGGATCAATCAAGGTACTTTGCATCCTTCAATCCAGTAAAGTTGACACTCAGTATTAACCATCACAGCAGCCTTAGGTAACTAATTCAGCTTTCTGTTTTCTCAGATGTGAAGGAAGATCACCAGCTGAAGGTGGGGCTACAGTGAGGGGTAGGAAAGGAGAAAATATGATCCAGTTGTCTCTGATGAAAAGACCAAGTCTACCAGCAAAACGAAGGACTACCAGACAATGGTAAGTCCCGTTTAAGTTTGAAGATCATACATTAAAGTTAAAGCAGTCATCCAATTATGTGATTGATTTTTTTTTCCCAACAGAGGTCAATTGCTTTTGAGTTGCAAAGAAGTTAGGTTCAACATGGATTGGGGTTTTGGCTTTTGCATTCAGTGGAGGGAGACCAATGCATGTTTAAAGGCCTTTGCAAAGGAGGAATTGTTTTAGTAGATTATGAAACCAGTCTGGGCATGGAAGGAAAGAGAAGGTGAAGAAAGTATGAGAGACAGTGTGAAAGGTCAGAGATTGGAAATCTGAAATAAATCAAAACATGGTTGCAGTGGTACTGAAAGGCTAAGGAAGACACATACCTAATAATACACAACAAAGAGATTATTTATTAACAAAATTATACAAATAACAAGAAATATAAAATAAAAGAGTATAAAGTAAAAGAGCTTGGAAGATAGAAGGGGATGATCTGAGAGGTTATTTGAAATGTGGTAAGGTTTTGCTGATGAGGAAATTAAATCCTTATTTAAGGAGTGAACCTGTTGTTTGAAAAATATCCCTGTGCTGTTTTCGGAAAGACAGCAGTCACTTTGGGGCAGGCCTCCTTTGCTCTGGGAAGAATCACCGTGGAGGCCTCTTTACTGTGTATTATGTGCGTTATGTATTTGCATATGCTGCTCTTCCAGTCTCCGGCAACTGGATCATATCTTCTCCTGAATGCTGAATTTGTCTCCTAGGGCCATCGTAACAAATGTGGGAGTCCATTGTCTGAACAATCACAGAACAAGACATTGTTATTTTGTAGCTTGACTATGGCTGCCCTCCTAGTGAAGCAGGAGCAGCCGCGAGAAAGACCTCTCGGACACCGAGCTAGGAAGGAAGGAGTGATTTATTTCGGCCGGGAGCAAGGCGCATAGCTGCCCAGTAGCCAAGCTCACCTAACTAAGAGAAGCTCTCCCTTTATGTAGGCTTACAACTCTAGATATTACATGTGAAAGAGTCTTGGGTTTACAGTTTTAGAGATTACATGTGAAAAGGGTCTTGGTCCAAGGAATAGGCATGGGGTGGGGGGTTTGATCTTGTTTAAGTAAAAACAATGCCTTCCGGAAAGATTCCCCCATACCATGCCTGCTATCTATAGGAAGGTGATTAAGGTGGCGCCCGGTCAGCCAGCCTTTACTTCTGTTGAAATTCAGTGTGGAAGTTAAGGGGGAGGTGATCTTAGATGCTTGGGTCTCCTTCCTCATTCCCCTCTTTGAGAACCTCACCTATAACATTAGTAAGAGTTCTCTTATTTTTATGATCCTCTGAAGAAACTGATTGATAATGATGCATATAAAACATTTGTGATGTGGTTCTCTGGTCTATTACAGCAATAAAGAATTTCTTAGCCATTTAGAGGAACAAGGCAGGAAAACGGGAGTAGCAAACAAACACCCACTATTGCTACCACACTTAATGATGAGGGTCTTTAATCCTCCTGAGGCTGAGGACCAGTCTTTAAACAAGAACTCAGGGTTGAATTTGTGCCATACCTGCACAGGCACATGTGCCAGTTTGGTCATATTCTTAACTGTGTGACCCTGGTCGTCTATGTGTAGACAGCAGTCAGTTAGTCTGAATTTTTCACAGACTCTTCCGTTAGCTGCTAGCAAATAATCTAAGGCCAACCGGTTCTGATAAATCTCATTTCTTGTTTTGAGTTTCTTATCCGGCCAAAATGGACAGAGCTTTGCCCATTTCATTAACGAGTGTTTCCGAGGCGGCCTGCAACTGGATATGACTGAGCATATAGATACGAGTCCGCGTCCCCATGAGCCGTTCCCCGCCCATGTGGCCAGCTCATAGTGCTCAGTAATTCTTTCCGGTGGCCATTTATCATTTTCCCATTCACCTGTCTTTGGAATTCCTTTTCTCTTGGGTGGAGTAGACTGGATGTTTTAACAGCCCACCTGTCTTGGCAGACGATAGGAAAAAGGAAGGCTTAATGATGCCTATGACACAGCTACCTGTCCATCGTTCAGGCAGTTGTACATATGCTCTATGTCCACATATCCAGTACAACCCAGCCTGGGCCGTCCAGTCTCTCCGATACCGAGGATGGTTCCAAGCATCCTGTAATTTTGGAAATTTTAGGAGGGGGTTTTTCTCTGTGTAGTTTGAGCCCCACCAGTTTGCAGTGTCCACTGTTCCATTATACAGTCGCTGCCCTAGGCAGCCAAGCTTTCCTACCAAAACAGTGAAGTCTTTTCCTTCTCTGATCAAACAGTATTGTCCGATAATCGGATCCTTTAAAACCCAGAAACTGTTGGTTTGAATTCTTTGAACTGAAGTCAGGTCAGGGACAGGATCAGAGAGTACTAACTCACGGGCTTCCCGTGGCCACCTATTACCTATGGTAATTCCCCCACATACATAGCAAGAAGTGACATTAAGGGAATGGGCTACATTTTCAGCAAGTTGGAGGAACAAGTTCTTTGTCTTTTTCAGAAGCTCTGACACTGCTCATTTACTATATTATAGAAGGGCTGGTACACTGGCTGGGACGAGTGTTTTTGGATTTTTCCCTGAATCTGGATACTGACTCTGGGATCAAGCCCTTTCCCATCAATTCCTAGCATTACACCCCACCCTTTTTCCCATTTGGGGTCTTGGAGGTTTGTGATTATTAATTCTACTGGGTTACAATGTCCCGAGACGCAGGGTACGTTACTGCATGGAATGATGTCCCTTCCTTTTACAAGGTGAACAGGATTATTTTTATCTTTTCAAGTGGGCCAGATGAGGCATGATCAATAAGTGTATTCGCTGCACCGGTTCTCTGGCAGATATACTTACGCTCTTTCGTGTAACTTTGTTCCCATCCGAGGGAACCACAGCCTCCTCAACTGGAATGATAGGCATTGATGGCCACACAGGTATCAAACCTTAGGGTGACCTGTTTTGGGCTTCCCTTCTCCTCTGCTTTAGCTATTAGTGGGGCTGTTCCATCGCCCTGTTAGGAGTTTAATTTTGAAAGTCATATGTGTGGGTGCTTTGATGGATTGTAACAGACATCAGGCTGTCCATCCCCTGGGTTACACACCTTATGCTGAGTACCATTATATAAACAGGTTCCCTTCTGTGTCCCTGTACATTCATAGTAACTGTAGAATGAAACAATGGCAGTGACTTTACGTCCTACCTCAGTAGCCTGGTGCACACACTGAGAGCATTCTTCAAAATTAGTTAATGTTCCTACTGTACAAGTCTAAATATTAAGAAGAGTAAATCCCATGATGAACTTCCTCATGTTTCGGGCATGCATGGACCAGCCAGCTTCCGGGATGTGGCTGGAGCAGGGCTTGTTGTCCTTCTTAAGGTGATTATTGTCCGGGTCTGGTCTAGCTTCCCAAGCTTCAGCTGCTGCTGGTTTGATGCAGCTGTGGTGGATCCAGGCTGGGATTCCCTCTACCTTTACGGCTGCGGGAGTGGTCAGGATCTCGGTCTGGGGTCCTTTCCACCGTGGCTTCAGAGGGACTGCACTCCAGTCCTTTATCCACACATGATCACCTGGTGAGAAAGGATAAACTGGGGAGAATAAGCTTGCAGGGCACTCTCATTTACCCAGGTTGAAATATCCTGAGTGATTTTCCCTGGAGCTCGTAACTGTCGTCTTAGCTCAGTCTCTCCCCACTCCTGAGGAGTTCCCGGGAGTGCCCACAGTATGGGAGGGGGGCCTATGGTATCAGACTTCATAAAGGGAATATCCTGTCTTCTTAGAGAGAGTACATCTAATTTTGAATAACACCAAGGGAAGTGCCTGCACCCACTTTATTCCTGTTTCCTGACCCATTTTCCCTAAGTTATTTTTAATGGTCCGGTTCATTCTCTCCGCCTTTGCGGAGCTCTGTGGTCAGTAGGCAGCATGCAGTTTCCAACTAATACCCAAGGTTATTGCTGTTTTCTGGACCAAATTTGCCACAAATGCTGGTCTGTTGTCTGATCCAATGTGCAGTGGCAGTCCAAACCTAGGAATGAGGTCTCAAAGCAGCATACGGGTTACTTCATGGGCCTTCCGACACCAGGGGCAAAGTGGCAGAGTTTAAGGTGTTGCACAGACCTCAGTGGTGATATGGGATTTTCACTTTAGCAGGCTCACTACTGTGTGCAGTGCTTTGATATTTAAATTTTGCCCCAAAGTGTATGTTAGAACTTCAGCTGTCACTGTTCTCTTTCTGGCACATAGAGCGTGAGAGGCTCTGTTAAGTCAGGTAGCCCCAAAAGCCGGGGCTGGCAAAAGTTTCTCTTTCAGTTCCTGCCACTGCTGGGGTCCCCATTTAAGGGGTTTATGTCTCCCCCTCCTTTGTCATTTTTTGTAGGGGTTTGGTCAGTACCGTGAAGTTTGGAATCCACACTTTACAGAAACCCACAGCTCCCAGGAACTCCTTCACCTGCCTTGTAGTCTCGGGTCCTGGCAGGTTGCAATGACTTGTTTCCTCTCTGCTCCTAGGCTGCGCTCTCCCTGCTGGATGGTGAACCCCAGATATCGCACTTGCTGTCGGCAAATCTGGGCTTTCTCTTTAGACACTTTATACCCACAGTCCTCCAGGTGCCAAAGTAAGGCATCCATTTCTTTAGCACACCCAACTGCCGTGGGGTGTCCCAGTAAAAAGTCACCAGCATATTGGAGCAGCATGCAGCCTAAGTCCTTAGCAAGAAACTTTTGGAGATCATGGGCTAGTGCCTCCCCAAGGATGGTGGGAGAGTTCTTGAACCCCTGGGGGAGCTGGGTCTGGGTGTACTGGGTGGTTACACCTGTTTCTGGATTTTCCCATTGAAAAGCAAATAGTTTCTGACTCTCCAAGGCCAGCCTGATGCTAAAGAAAGCATCCTTTAAGTCCAAGCAGGTGAACCAACTATCCTCCGCTGACAATAATCCTGGCAGTGTGTATGGGTCAGGCACAGTTGGGTGCAAAGTCACTGTGGCCTGATTAACCAGGCACAAGTACTGCAGTGGCCTGTAGTCACTGGTTTCTGGTTTAGGAACAGGCAAGAGGAGGGTGTTCCATGGAGACTAGCAAGGAACTATAATTCCATAGTCCTTTAAGTGCTTTAGGTGGACCTGAATGCCTGTTAGGGCCTCTCTGGGAACTGGATATTGCTTTTGCCTAACCGGCTGAGCCCCAGGCTTGACTGTTAATGTGCACAGGGACCTGGGAGACTGTCCTCTGCCCAGACCTGTTGCCATTGCTTGGCTAGAGCAAGGGATTAATTTTTGTTTTGGACTGTGAGAGCCTTGATAATCCCTGCCTGAGGTAGTTTTAGCAGTAGTCCTTAGTTTGCATAACAAGTCTCTCCCCAAGGGGTCTAGGGGCAGTCTGGCAAGTACAAGAACTTCTGTATAACTTTATGGTCTCCCACCGAACAGGTCCAAGGCAAACAGAAAGACTGTTTTTCTAACACCCCAGTAGCTCCAGCTATTGGTTATTTTGTTTGATGGGGGCAGTTACAGGACTGTTACCGGACTATGGGCTCTTTGGGGACATATGAGCCCGGCCCCCCCTTCAGTCCAGTGGCCCTTCCATTAGACTGACAGAGCTCCTCCACTTTCATCTGAATCCTCATGCTTAGGATCACCCTGTTTTCCTGTTAACTGGGGGCACTTGTCCTTCCAATGTCCCACTTCCCTGCAGTAAGCACACTGGTCCCGCTGCAGCGCAGGTGAGCAGACTGGGTGGCTTTCCAGGAACCCCCTCTTCCCACCCTCTTGGGGGTGCTTCTTTAATAGCAGCTGTCAAGTCGGCATTTCGTCGAGGCTGATGCTCGTTTTCTCTACGACTTTCTCTACGGCTTAACTGCCTCTCGGTTCACAAACACCTGGTTAGCTATGTCCAATAACTGTGAAGTATTCATGCCCACAAATCCTGCCTGCTTCTGTAGCTTTCTCCTCATGTCTTCTGCACACTGACTGACTAAGGTCATATTTATCACGCGTTGGTTTTCGAGGCTCTCAGGACGAAAAGAGTATACATGCTATAGGCCTTACACAGCCTTTCATAAAATTGCACAGGACTTTCCTCTTCTCCTTGAGTAACCTCAGAGACTTTATTGATGTTTGTAGCCTTCTGGGCTCCCTTTTTTAATCCTTCCAGTAAGGCCTCTCTGTACCAGATTAGCCTCTGCATGCCCTCCGGAGTGTTTGGATCCCACTGAGGGGTCAGTCCCCAGTAACTAGACCCTGACATATTCTTGGGGATCCTGGTAATCTGCAGGAACATGCTCCTTCAACCATTTGGAAGTGGCTTGGAGTACGCTCCACCTTTCGTCCGTGTTAAAAAGCTACATAAGCAGCTGGTGGCAGTCAGCCCAAGTGGGATTATGAGTCTGAATAATAGTTTGCAGTAGGTCGGTGAGAGATTCTGGCCTCTCAGTATAAGACAGGTTGTTATTTTTCCAGTTGATAGGATCAGCCGAGGTGAACAGCAGGTACATGAAAACCCGCCTTTCTACCATGTGGCCATCCTCATCCACTCCTGTATACCTCTGCTCTCTTAAAAGGCATCTACACCCCTGCCTTGGGTGGCAGACGGGCTGCCAGAGGGGGAGTTCCTCGCGGGAAGCAGGTGGCAATGGGAGGAGTTCCTTCTCATTCTCTTTTGTCTACTCTGGGTAGTTTAGGGGTGTGCAATTCTAGTGAGGTGCTGAAGCTTCAGGCCCAGGGGCAGGGAGTCCTTGAGGAGGAGGGGGCATTATTGGCAAAAGCTCTTCTACCGTCAGATCGGCCAGGACCTCAGGAGTTGGTGTCTCTGCCGCTGAATCTGCCAGGACCTTGGGAGTCCTAGTCTCTTGGCAGGTGGAGTGGGGTTTTTTTCCTAGCTGTCTGTCCCTTCACCACCAGCACAGTTGCTGCCTGTCCTCTTAACTACTGCAGAGGGTTTAAAACTAACTGTAACCACAAGTCAATGTACGGAAATTGATCCAGGTGTTCTGGTTTGCCACATATAACCTCATGCCATACTTTGGAGACAAGAGACCTGTCTAGGGTCCCCTCTGAGGGCCAATCCACCCCAAATCCTGGCCAGTCTACCTCACCTAAAGTCTCTAGCTTCCCTGGTGTCATAATTATTCCATAGTCCCCACTGAATCCCTTCTTGAAATTTTTCAGCATGGTCCCTAAAGGAATGGGCTTGCTATGAGTGTGACCCATGTTTACGCACAGAAAAACAGTCCTCACGGTTAAGAGAGTTTTAACTCAGCTCACAGCAGTTCCCACCCAGCAAGACGCACTACACACTCTCTGATTCACATTCGCTTCAGGCTGGTAGAATCGGCTTTCTTATTTCAGACACCGCTTGGTATAAGAGAGAGACTGTTAACCCTCTCACAACACCTAGATTGCGAGAGCTCCTCCATTTAGTCTTATGTGGATATCTCTAATTCCAACCAGCCCCACAACTTGCTCAGAGCTTAGGGCCCCCTCTAATGGGCCTGCTGCTCCCACGGCTGACGAGTCCAGTTGGACCCCTCCACTCACTCACGCAATTGCTCTCCTCCCTCCACCCAAATCAAAATCATAATCAAAACTTCCAAGATTAGTTACAGAAAGAGAGAAAGGGCCAAGTTCAAGAGTGCCAAATCTGGCACACGTGGGTGATTAGGCCATGCTTCCCCCTAAAGGAGGTGGGCAAGTTTCCCTGGATCAATCCTACCGTGTTTCTTTGTCCAGACTGTCCAAGTACCCATTCCTTCTCGGTGTTCAGCCACTGGGTGGATCCACACTGCAGGGGTTTCCCGGTTCCACTCTGACGAGGCTTTCCACCAGGGCAATACCTGCCCGGGAGCGCTCTCAGGAGCGCTGTCACCCAAGCAGGCGGGAGCCCCCCAGAGGGATGCTCAGAAGGGCTAGGCAAAGTGCCTGAAAGGCTGTGCAGGCTGTCTGCTAACCGAAACTCGCTTTCCAGTCAGGGAACCAAAATGAAGCAGGAGCGGCCGCGAGAAAGAACTCTTGGGCACCGAGCTAGGAAGGAAGGAGTGATTTATTTCGGCCGGGAGCAAGAAGCATAGCTGCCCAGTAGCCAAGCTCACCTAACAAAGAGAAGCTCTGCCTTTATGTAGGCTTACAACTCTAGATATTACACGTGAAAGAGTCTTGGGTTTACAGTTTTAGAGATTACATGTGAAAAGGGTCTTGGTCCAAGGAATAGGCATGGGGTGGGGGTTTGATCTTGTTTAAGTAAAAACAATGCCTTCCGGAAAGATTCCCCCATACCATGCCTGATATCTATAGGAAGGCGATTAAGATGGCGCCTGGTCAGCCAGCCTTTACTTCTGTTGAAACGCAGTGTGGAAATTAAGGGGGAGGTGATCTTAGATGCTTGGGTCTCCTTCCTCAGTAGTAACTCACATTGTACAGGGCTGGTCTCTGAGGAAGAGCAGGGATCAGTTTTAACAGGGGGTAAGGAACTTCCTGGAGCAAAGAGAGAGGCATCCTTCCTATTTCAGGTCCAATTCTCTAAAGCAGACTGAGATGTTGATTCTTGTGCGAGTTATTTATTAAGGAAGTGCTCCCAGGAAAAGCTGGTATAAGAGTGGGAGAAGCCAGGGAGCTACAGGGAGAAGACAAGCAACGTCTCAGCCTCAGCCTGAACACAAAGGGGACCTCTGGAATGTATAGTGGACTCCTGTTCTTGGCAGCAGTTGTATTCTGTAAAGTTGCTGTGGACATTTAGTGAAACTGATACATTGCTCCTAGGGGAAATACAGGGCTAGGTTCCTGTGAGTGTCTGATCACATACTTGTCAACTGATCGATACACAACCTTGTTTTATGTGTGTTTCTATTTAAAGACACTATTTAATAGTGTTAATTCATTAGCATTGACCTCATGGATGACAGCACTATAACTCATGCCTGAAGAAAGCTTACCCAACACATGTATTTTCTCTGTGAGGCACATCACAGCCTGCTCAAACTCAGGAACACTACACAGCACTTCAGCATTGCTCTTGGGGGCCACTGCAAACAGCAAAATCATCCACAAAAAACACGGCAATGCAAAAACTGCAGCACTAAATAAACCTCAAAAAGGACGCTTGTTATGAGAGCTGAAACAAGGCAAGAAGGTTGCCTTGCTCAACCTCAGCTGCTGTAGTGCTCTCAGTTTTTTTCACTGCTCTGGGTATATCCAAAAACAACAGTGAAAACACCATACATATTGATTTGGGGGTTACAGATAAATTTCAGTGCTTAGGCAAATTTGGATATACAGAATCTGCAAATAATGGGGATTGACTGTAAATCTTTCCCTGAGTTTGTCCCTCCTCTAGGCTGTCATGGTACTCCAGCATCGGCAAAGGTCTGCAGGCTAGTGTGCATGGGGGCAGAAGTAAAGTCCTAGGTCTTTCGGGCTCTGCACCCACTTCTGCACCTGGAAAAGTACACCCAGTAGCCCAAGGGCAGCCCTCTGAAGAGTTTTGACATAGGCCTTAGAAGCAAAGCTTGCAAACGGGCACACCCTCAGGGCAAAAGGCATCTAGGCAGAGCAGATGATGTCCATAGTGTGCGCTGTGGGTCAAGTCACAGGAATATCACTCATGGGTGGAGATAATCCCCACAGAGGGAAGGGGAAGTCTGTGCTGCTGCCCGAGGCTTGATGCCAGGACTGGGAGAGTCTGTGACCCCTGGGACCAGACTTCAGAGCTGTTGCAGTGATGACTCTAGCATGTTTCTTGTTTCCTTGGCTGCAGTCTCCACTGTGACAGAAGGGACCCTGTCTTTTTCCCATGGACCCCCACCCCTGGCCTACCTAGTTCAGTACTTGATATTCAGTAAATCTTTGAGGAGAGAAAAAATAACAAACATCACCCATCATCCCACCACCCACGTGGAGGCCGTATTCATCCCTGGGGATTTGCTGTGGACTTGAGTAGGGTAGAGGCCCTGCTTGCAGATTGCATGTAGCCTAAGGTGAAGTGATCGTCTGGAGGCCGTAGGCAGGCTGATGGCTCTGTAAGGAACCCTGTCTCTCACACACTGGCCATCACTGCCGTGGCTGGGGGATCTCCATAGATAATGTGGTAGAAAGAAACATGGCTTTTGTTTTTGTTTTTAACATGGCTTTATCAACTTAGTTGTCAATCTGGGGAATGTATACGTGTATACTTGAGCCAGTCAGGTTAGAGATAGAGTTGTGTTCCCTGCCCCCAAAATTCCTGTGTTGAAGTCCTAACCCCTAGTACCTCAGAACATAACTGTATTAGTTGGGGTCTGTAATGATGTAATTAAATTAAAAAGAAGTAATTAGAGTGGGCCCTAATTCAATGACAGGTGTCCTTGTAAGAAGAGGAAATTTGGGCCAGGAGTGATGGCTCACACCTGTAATCCCAGCACTTTGGGAGGCTGAGGCAGGTGGATCACTTGAGGTCAGAAGTTGGAGACCAGCCTGGCCAACAGAACAAAAACCCATGTCCACTAAAACTATAAAAATTATTCAGGTGTGGTGGTGCACGCCTGTAATCGCAGCTGTTCGGGAGGCTGAGGCAGGAGAATTGCTTGAACCAGGAGGCGGAAGTTGCAGTGAGCCGAGATCAGAAGAAGAGAACAGGCAGATCTTCACCTCCCATTGGCAAGAAGAGCTGAGAAGGAACCAGTCTTTGGAGTGCCAAGGTCCCTCCCCTACCCCACAGACTGGCCAAAGTTGACCTTCCTGCCCTCCAACCCTCCGACGTTATTATTCATGACTGAATAACAGGCTTTGGGAGAATTGATGATTGAAGGCTGTGCCCTAGAGTAAAATCAGTGCTTCTTGGTAGAAGGGGTTGGTTTTCTAATAAGAGGTGGATGTGGAGATTTTGAGGAGTAGGGATTTTGAGGAGTGGAGGATTTGTGTTGGGTAGTTGCCATCTGCCCCACTAGGTCTACTTTGCACTCTCCTCCATCCTGCTCTATGCTCCCAGAGGCTGACCTCAATGGATGGGGTCAGAAGCATCCCCAGCTGACCGTCTTCCAGGGAGACCACCTATGCCAGGAGCTGGCAGGTGATCAGAGAGGAGAGGAGAGTGCGGATGGGCACACAGAACCCAGGCTTTTCCTTGAGTGGCTGGTCATTTCCTTGTGCCAGAGGCCACAGCTCCACATAGCTCTTCCTCAGCAGCCTCGTAACTTCTCTTTTCCCCAGACCTTCAGTGGGGGTAAGGGCTCCTCTTTGCTGCTTGCTGCCCATCCCTTTTTGCTTTCTCTAACCTCTGCTCACTCCATTGTAAATAATCTTAAACTCCTCAGTCAGACAGCTGGAGGTGCCATCTGCATCTTCCAGGGAACCTTGGCAGAGAACAAACCGAGAGCAGAGAGAAGGTCCCCAAAAGGAAGCAAGGCCGGGGCCTGGGCTGTTCTTAAGTAAGTTCATTTTTCCTTAGACTGTGAGGAATCATCTGATTGAGTGGACAATTAAACATTTTCTCACAATTCCTTTCAATGCTCAGACCCTTTGGAGAGGCCTGGCGCACTCACTCTGTGGGAGCACCTTGGGAGCTTGGGGAGGAGCAGGCAGAGAGGTGTGGCCTTTCCCACCTCTCACCTGCGGCCAGAGTGGCAGCGGCACTGCAGACAGACAGCAGTGTCACAGAGCTGTATGAAGAGACCTGATGTAAACTCTGTAGTGATCCAGAGAGCAACAGGATGCAGCTACCAAGAAGTGATCCCACAGCACGCGTGGGGCAGCGTCTCCACTCCAGACAAACCCCGCAGCGGGCAGGGGACGGCATCTCCTCCCCAGACAAACCGGGGCATCGTGGTGACAAATATCAAATATTAAACACTTGAAACCTGGGAAGCAGAGGTTGCAGTGAGCTGAGATGGTGCCACTGTACTCTAGCCTGGGCAACAGAGCAAGACTCTGTCTTGAAAAACAAAAAAATTCACAGACCTGCAGGAAAAAAGAATAAAAATAATCACTACTGTATTTATTGCACATGTGCCAGGCACAACGCTTAACTCTGGATTATCTCTCTACTTTTCATAACCACCATGTTTAGTATAAATTACCATTATACCTATATCAGAGCTGAAGAAAGACTCAATTAGGAGAGATTAAGTAACTTGTCAAGGCCAGCCAGACATTAGGTTGCTTGAATCCTGTGGCCTCCAAAGCCCAGGCTTTTAAGCCTCTAAAGAATGGAGAAATTATACAATAAAGTGATTACAGGCTCACCCTTTGTCCCCCTGCAGGCTGCAAGCTGCATGCAGCCACCTGGGATGGTGAGGTGCAGCCATGTGCCAGTGACAGCAGGCCAGCAGAGGGCAGATCCTGGCCCTGACCTCCTCAGGAGGTGGTCTCAGTCCTGGAACACCTATCTCCCGCCTTCTATCTTGTTTAAGCCATTTGTGTTCTGGGTTTTCTCTCCCTCACAGCCAAATCTACATCTGACTCATTCACCACATTAAGGATTTTGGTCTTGATCCCAAGAGCTCCAGTGAGAGCTGAAGTGAGGCCAGGAGCAGGTGGACCGAGGCACGTGAGGATAAGCCAGCAAACCTTTGAGAGTCACTGGTTGTGGTGGGAAGAGGGAGCATTTGAGATCACCCAGGCTTCTGGCCTGGGCAACTGAAGACTGTCAGGGCCCATTCACAGGGAAGCACATTTTGGATTTGTGTTCGGCTCACCCCGCTTTCTGCCAGGCCTCTCTCCCCGACCAGCCCACACTCACATCTTTGTCCACTCTGGGGCTGGCTGTATGCTTGGTCTTACGAGGCAAGCCCTCCCACACCGCTGAGCAACTGCTTCCCCAAACATCACACTGCCCAGAAGTGAAGGCAGAGCCCAGCAACCACAGAGGTCTTCCTCACGAGCTCTGAAAATACTGTTCTGTGTCATCTGCAGGTGGCTAAAGTCCTTTCTTAACTTGGTGCCACCTTATTGACCTGTTTTATAGTTTTACACATTAACCATGACTATATTTTACATTTTCAAAGTGAAGCACACCTATATAAAGTTTACAAAGCAATTATGACACAAAATACAAGTTTTGGGTTCTAAGTGAGGTGTATATGTTTTTAATCCAGCTCGTTCACACAGTTTATCTCATTAAAGGAAAATCTCCTCCTCCTGTTTCTCATTTTACAGCAACTTGAAACACTCATTCCTTTTAATGGCATATTGATGAATTTCTACAGCTCTTAATAGTTGGCAGAATTCTCAAATTGGAAAGGGTTCTTTCCCCATTGTCTGCCTTTCTCTTTTACCCTATCTGTCTCTTCTACTCCCCCCCGATCCCATATGGCTGCCAGAGGGAGAGTGAGGAGGCACAGGAGGTGAGGAGAGGGAGAGAGAGAGCACGAGGAATATCATGTTCATGAGTTTACTAAATGTTGTTTTATTTGAGATTTGTACTAAACTATGTGGGAGGTGCTGGTGATAAGAGAATACCAGAGTCCTAGCCTTAAGACTCAGACTGGTTGGAAAGACAGACAAAATATGGAAAAGAAACCAAAACAGTGAAAAGTGTAGGAATGGAAGCCAAACACAGCAGAGACGCAGGGGAGGAGGGAGCGCTTTGCAGCCAAGCTCCCTGGGGTTTACCGTGCCCCATTCACCAGCCCTGACCCACCCCATCCCATCCCATCCCACTTGGCTGTCAGTGCATCACACCAGAGGCAGGCAGGCCTGATTTCTCACGGGCTGTGCGCAGGTATGATAGTGTGATTAATGTATCTTGGGCGCAATTAACACGTACCTCACAGTAGAACACATTCGTCTCTCTTAATTACACAAAAACATTAAAGCGTGTGAAAATCCCCAACCTCAGTGATCTCTCCTTCTGATTCCCATCCTTCCAGAGGTAACCAGCCACTGTTAACCACCTGGTAGGCTTATTCCAGAAACTTAAATATATCTCAAGCTCCCTAGCCCATTGTCTGGACTCTGACTTCCTTCTCCAGTAGGATTCTGTCCCCTTAGGCAGCTGTCCCCTTCGCTGTCTTGTGGATGCCCTGCCTTTAGTCTAATCTTGTTCACACTCATTGCAGTAACTTGGGTAAGTACATTGGTTGGCAGCTGGTGGAACTCGGATGGCATTCTATACAGCAGCATAGAGAGGAGGTTGATCTGATGGCTAGCAGTCAGCATCTCCTCGTGCCAGGCACTGTTGTTGAGTGTGCCATGTTTTCACTTACTTAATACCTCAACAGCCCAGTGAGGTAGATAAGTGTGTCACAGAAAACTGAGGCACAGCAAGGTTATATAACTTGCTCAAGACTAGTTAGTAATGGCAGAGCCAGAATTTAACCCATTTGACTCTGGCTTCAGTCTGTGTTCCTAGCCCTCAGATGCCATGGCGTCTAACAGGTTAGAATGAAGACTCACAAGATCAAAGGTGATAGGCAGACTCATCCTTAATCTGGTGGGCACCATCTAATCCACTGCCAGCACGGCTAGAACATAAAACAGGCAGAAAAATGTGAATAGACTGGCGTAGGCTCCCAGCCTGCATCTTCCTCCCGTGTTGGATGCTTCCTGCCCTCTAATGTTGGACTCCAAATTCTTCAGTCTTGGAACTCAGACTGGCTCTCCTTGCTCCCCAGCTTGAAGATGGCCTGTTGTGGGACCTTGTGATAGTGTGAGTTAATACTTAATAAACTCCCATATATATATATGTGTGTGTGTGTGTGTATACACATATATATAATGTGTATGTGTATACACACACACACACACACACACAAATTAGTTCTGTCCCCTCTAGAGAACCCTAATACAGGTCCCAAAGGGTAAGAGACAAAAATTTGGGCTGGGCACAGTGGCTTATACCTGTAATTTCAGCACTTTGGAAGGCCAAGGCAGAAGGATTGCTAGGGCCCAGGAGTTCGAGACCAGCCTGGGCAATACAGTAGGGCCCCATCTCTACAAAAATTTAAAAATTAGCTGTGGGTGGTCGTGCATGCCTGTGGTCCCAGCAACTCGGGAGGCTGAGGTGAGAGGATGGCTTGAGCCCAAGAGGTCAAGGCTATAGTAAGCTGTGACTACACCACTGCACTCCTGCCTGGGAAACAATGTAAGATCTTGTCACAGGAAAAAAACAAAAATTTGCAAAGATTAGAGGTTGAATGGGAAAACTGAAATTGGAGGTTGTGATAAGTGGGAGGTGAGAGGACGGTGGTGGGATTGATATATGATGTGTGAGACTCTTCCAGTGCACCCAGAAACAGCAGAAGGGTAGCTTCTAGGATAAGAGCATAGGAGGCTGGGGGTGGTGACTCACATGTGTAACCCCAGCACTTTGGGAGGCCAAGGTGGGCAGATTGCTTGAGGCCAGCCTGGCCAACATGGTGAAACCCTGTCTCTACTGAAAACACACACACACACACACACACACACACACACACACACACACACACACACACACAGCTGGGCATGGTGTTGCATACCTATAGTCCCAGCTACTTGGGAGGCTGAGGCAGGAGAATCACTTGAACCTGGGAGGTGGAGGCTGCAGTGAGCCGAGATCACACCAGCCTGGGCGACGGAGTGAGACTTTGTCTCAAATAAATAAATAAGCATAAGAGAGGGTCAAATACTGTTTCCTACTGTTACTGCAAATTTTTTGTCCCAGGTTATATTTGCCTTAAAGAAAAATGTAGGGAATTTACACATACTACTTTCCACTTGTTGAGGCTTCATTTTTTTTTTCTTTTCTCAACTCTGGCATAGAAGGACTATGTATACTTTTGAATTTACAAAATTTCAGAATTAGCACTTTACAAAGTGTAAAAGCATTTTGGAGACAGAGGCTGGGAAAAGCCTGGACGAGGCAAGGAGAGACTTGAGCCCAGGAGTGCATGAAGAGGAAGATGTGGATGGTGCTTCTGCAAGGCACAGGAAGGCAGCCCCCAGTATCAGAGATGGTGGGGAGAGCAGGACCTTTTCCTCTCCTTCTTTATCTGGGCTGACCACCTACGGCGCTGGGGCAGAAGATGGGGGCAGGATGTGGCTTCAGCGTGGAGGACTGGAGAGGAGGGAGCAGCCTGGGTGGGCAAGGCTGCAAGGGAGGCCGCTGCGCTGCCCCACGGGGCCACAGTGAGGTCCAGCAGAAGGGGTGCACCAGGCATGGCCTCTACTCATATACCAGCTCTGAGCCTTGGTTCCGGTATCCTAACAGCACTTGTCACATGTCACTTTTTAGAGTCTATGTTATTCACTAGAATTGAGCTCAATTCTAGATGATGACCAGCGTTTCTTCCGTGTGCCTGGCTCCTCGGAAAGTGGACTCAGAGAGGTTAGCTGAGTGACAAAAAACCTCCACAAGAAACTCTATTTTCAATCCAAAGAGGGTTTTGCCTGAAAATTTTTTAGAACAGAAACCATTCCTAAGGACCATCTATTTCCTCTTAAGAATTAAAAGTATATAATTAAAAATACTTAGAGAAACCCTATTTAGAATAGTCTTTAGAGTTAGAGAGATTGAAAATATCTATATTCGTGTGAACCTGGACGTGTCATTTGCCCTGAGCCTCGGCTCCATCTGTACGATGAGGAATGTAACCTGCCTCATTGGGCTATTGTGAGAAAGAAAGAACAATATCCTTGCACATAGTAAGTACTCAAATGGAATGAAATATAATAAGGGCTCCTGTTTCAAATCCTGTCTGTAACATCGCACTTGATCCTACTCTAAAATAATTGGTGTTTATCATCAACATCCCACAGTGATGGTATCTCATGCCATCTCACCGTTGTGGAACCACAAATATCAGTTTAGAAGTCTAAGGAGAGCAGGTCCTGCATTGTTTCATTAACATGTAAGCTTCAGGAAGGGCAAACCACCCACAAGATTTACAAGTAGTATATGGATTTTCACAAAAGGAACAGATTTGTTCAGATTTAGGTGCCAATCAGTTTCATGAAAGCAGACGGAGGAGATGCAAACTGCTTTTGGTGATACCTTTCTAGTCATGAAAGCAACTGTCAAGGTGTGCTTAGGTGTTCATGCTCTGGTATCCCTGTCCTTTTGCAGGTATTAGGGGGAGGGAGGGTATGTATGGTCTTTGGTCCTTCTGGTCACCTGGTTTCTGGGACTCTGAGCTCAGTTCCTCCTTGGGAACAGACTTCCTGCCCACTTGTCTCCTTCCCAGGCTTCTCTTCTGCCCTGGAAGTGATGCCTATAGGGCTCCTTCCTTCTTGGTCCAGAGTTCCTCTCTCATCTCCTGAAAAGGCCAGATCTTTTTCCTGGTCCTCATCATCCCTGACCCGTCTCTCAGACCGTGGATCCCAAACCGAGCTCATCTTCCTCACAGAGCACTTACACTCCTACCTTCACCAGCCAGCCAGGCCACCACAGCCCCTGGCTGTCCCTTGCCTTTCATGTCTCACACAGACTCCTTGAGGCCTGGGACTTGGTTTTGCTCACTCCTGCAGCACGGGTGCTAGAACAGTGCCTGCTGTACTGCAGGTGGTTAGGAAACATTTGTGGGATGCCTGCGTAGGGGACTGTGAATGGTCTGAAGTGTTCATCATTAAATGTCCACGTCCTTTTCTACATTTCAGCCTCATCTTGCCAATTACACTTTTGTATTCTTCCCTCACGCATCCCTGGCAATACTAACAAAATAGGACATGTTACTTTTCACATTAAAATCTTCAGAAGTAATAAGGAGCAGATGCTGAATCCAGTTTTTCACATTCTTAAATAATTTCCCACGATTCAGTAAGCAGAAAAAGGGAGCAGAAAGTCAGAATTTGGAGATAGAATTCAGATTCTTTTTCTTTCAAGGACACATTTTATACATTTTTCAACATTTATACTTTCAAACAAAATGGGCAAAAAATACACTGCTAAAAAAATCAAAACAGAAGTAATACAATTTTAATTTCAATATTTTAAAATACAGAAGTTGGAAAGAATACTAAATACAACTTTAAACAAGTCACTTGTCCTCCCCTGTAATAATCAATGTAAGCTACTTAAAGACTTACAAATTTAAAGTAAAACAGGAACAAAATAAATACTGTACACTTTCCCTGCCTGCAGGCAAAAGATGGGAAATACTGTTATGAATCAGCAAAGAAATGCTCTTCAAGCTTCAGCACCCCACCTCCCAGTCACACCCTATGCCATTGTCACACAGTGGGCTTCCGGACTGAAAGGACACATGTGTCACACACACTGACTGCCTATACAAACAGACGAGACGCTATTCCGCAGACACCCCAAACAAGAACAGTCCCCTCAGACCGTGGGCATAAAAACCAGTAAGAAAAGTCAGGCTAGCAAAACATTACTACAAAACTAGTAAATACCAGAGCCAACAACTGTCCCCTCTCCAAATTTCACAGATTTAAAACCCCTAAAACCAATACTACCCCTCCCCATCAACCCCCCAAAAAAAACTTGCTGAAGCACTGGCAAAGTTAGACATTTCACAGTAAATGTGAAAGTTCACATTATATAATCTCTTAAAATGAACCTTTTCACCCTCTTTCCACAGCATGAAACTGTTATGGCTTAATTTATATTAAAAGTAGAAAAGTCTTTTCTGAAGGAAATACAATCTGCGCAGATGAATTTCCTGATCAGTGCTATTTCATACCTAACAACTGCATGACTTACTTTTGCAGTCAGAAGCTGTTTTTGGAAAAATTGAGGTTATAGCTTTTGATTCAGTCTAACCATAAACTGTAAGGCCCTTAGTTTGGTTTAGGTTTCTTTTGTAAGATAAATATAACCTTGGGGTTCACTTAGCAAGTTACACCTCAGGTCCCTGACTATAATGTGGAAGTTATACGTTGCTTTGTAAAAATAAAAGGTTACTTATGAATCTTAGAGGGAAGAAATGATTCTAGGCAAGGAATTAACTCCTCCTCATATTTTACATTTAATGCTGGTAAGTTTTACCAACCAAAATACACTAAAGAAATATGAGAGTATGTCTGGCTTATTTTGTGCCTGTGAAGTATTGTATATTCCAGCACTTATGATCATTGTTTTGGTGAAAAATCTTGGAGGAAAACAACTGACATTTTGAAAAGGAAATGGCCAAAATAAAACTCTTGGAGACAAGTTTTACCTTTATAATTAAGCTCCATTTATGACTACTTTCTGAAATTAAAAAAAGTGAATCAGAATGTCACAGGTCTTGCATAGGTAAACTACTTGGAGGTCAAGGGCTACGTGGTAGCCAGGGTTTATTAGTGAAATAGTGCAGAGCAGATAAACTTGGAAGAATCACTGACTACAGTTTCAAAAAGGTTTAACAAAAAAATCTAATGTTATACTTGAAGTCAAAGTGTTAAGACACTAGAAGGGGCACCAGGGTGAAGGGGAGAATCTAAGGATATTGCAAAAAAGTATTATTTTCTCTCTCAATTAAAATGAGGAAAAAAATACTATAGAAGGATAAAATCACAGTCAATCACAACAAGCTAATTGCTTTGGAAATAGACATTTGCTTCCTAATGACCTTAATTTTTAAAATTTATGTTAAGGATATCAAATATTTGACTTTATAGCATGAAAAAAAGGGAAGGGCTTCTAGGAAGGCTACAGTATTAAAATTACATTATGTTCAACAGCAACAGAATGAGAAAATTCTTCCCCTTTCTTTCCACCTAGTTTCAAGGAAGCACATCAACATCATCCCACAGGACAAGCTGAGGCTGCACAGCATCACAAACCAGGGGCTGTTTTAGGAAGCAAGGTATCAGAGACCCCAGATCCACTGTGTGTCCCCAGGCAAATCACTGCCCGCTCTGGGTTTCCTGTGTCTCCTTTATTTACCAGTGACACTCTGTCTAGGCTAAAGATCTGATGCTCAACCTTCTCAAGACTGCTTCAGTGGAAGGTCTAGGACACCAGGAAAAGACTGGTGAGCTCTAGCTTCTCTTTATGTGGCGAGCAATTAACTTAATATTTAATGAGAAAAATGAATTTTTGATAATTACACCTAGCAGTAGCATACTGGGTCACATGATTATTCCAATCAACTCTATAGTCTTACTGCTGCAGAGACCAACTTTTGAAAAAGGAAGAAAGAATCTTGTCTGTCCCCGATGTCTGGTGGAGTCTCCTTTCCTACAGTGGTTTCTCTCTACCAAGCAAGCGGTTGGTACCCAACCCAGAGCTGCCTTTGTGCATTCTAACCTTTCTGACCACTTCATTCGCCCCACAAGTTCCCTGGGGAGTTGCTAAGTCATTTAATTCCATGACTTCCTTCACCTTTATCTAGTATCTGAAGAGTATGCTCAACCTGTGGGGACGGTACTTTCCTAATTCTTACAGAAAAACCAAAAGCCATCTTTCAGTTAAATCATCTTAACATACTTGAGGATACACATTCTCACTCTCTTATCCATAAACAACCTCATTTCTTTTTTTTCTACTTCAAGCATGAAGTCTGATTTTAATCCAGCACCTTGTTGGAGATTCTTCGGATTTTTATAGTAGCATGCCCTAGGCATATATTTGATATAAAACAAACATCATGAATAATATTAGTTTTCATTAAAAGTATATATATAAAGGTGCATTCATTAATTAGCAGTTTTCACTTAAGTTCTCTGTAAATATGAAGTGTTAATAAGATTGTTTTTCTGAATTATCAAAGTAAACATTTTAATCCAAATTTACAAATGAGAAAACTCAGACTCAGAATAAGTAACTTATTCAAGGTTATACAGCTGATACCTAAATGGCAGAACTTGGACAAAAACCCAGGTCTTCTGCTTCCTGGCACGCTACACCAAGTCCCTGTGTGACCATATTAAATTACCAACTTGAAGTGTTTCCTAAGTTGTGAAATGACTTTCGCTTCTGCAGTGGCATATCTCAGTGGGAACTGAAAAAGTTGGGATTGTTTTAATGAACAGGTCCTCTTTTGCTCATGTCTGCTTAGAACTGAAAATAATAGTTTTAATTTCCTGGAGAAGACCTTCAAGGGCAGAGACCACAACTGCAACTTTATATTCCCCACAGTACTAGGTAGTGCTGGGCGCACAGCAGATGTTTGATAAATACCTGTTGATCCCATATGAATAAATACAGTAGACTACATTGAAAAGGCAGTAATTAGGATTATTTAAGAATAGAAAAGTATTCAAGCTAATTAGTGATAAAGATGGACTTGTTTCCTCTGAGTTTATGATTTCAGTCAGAATCTTCAATTCTGTATGCTTAAAAATGAACTGATACTTATGAAGTTCAATGTATTTCTAGCATAATGAACTACTACAAACTGCCAACTTTATATTGTTTACATCATTCATCAATATTAAAAAGCATAATATTATGCAACATTGTGAATTACAATCCAATGGATCCCAGCTGAAGAGTCACTTATTTGAAACAATACAGGAAAATTATCATCTATTACTATTACTAAAGTTGCATATGTTAACTCATAATTCTCAATTTTACATATTTGTATTTGCTTACAACTAGCTAACTGCTGTCAGTGCCGTCTTCCTAAGTTGTTGTGTCTGTATGGTATGAATGAGGTTCTCTATTACTGTTAAGCCCAGGTACTGGCAGCAGTTACCACAAAGTTCAGCTATTTCCATGAGCTATAGGGATGCACCACAGCCAGTAATGTTATAAGAGGTTTAACTAGAAGTCACTGGATCAGTGGCTGAATTTTCACCAATTCAGAAAAAGATACATGGATTATATTAGTGGTTCTATTACCTTGCTGAAAGTTTTCTAACTTAGCCACTTAATGAGCTAAAACTACTAACAATGAATACACAGTACCTTCACTTTAGAATTCCACATACGGGCTATTCCAAATTAGTCTTCCTCAGCCTAAGGACACAGTGGATACTGGCCACAATTTTAATTCATAAAAATAAAATTAATTTTAATTCACAAAAATAAAGTTTCATTTTAATTTTTGTAGCTAAAGAAAAAAACTGAAAATACTTAGAGTTGTGAAAAACATAAAGAAAAAAACCAGATCATGATATTACAGGAAAAGGAAATTATAGCTCTTAGACCTCCTATTTCTCAAAACCAAAATAAAAACATGACTATTGTTAACACCAACTCAGGATCTACAGAAAACCAACACATCACAAGAATATACTGTATAGGAAGGTAAGGGAATCAGTCAAACCCAGATTTTTGACATCCTGAGATAAGATGACTCTACCCATCTTCCCACTGGTTTTGGCATAGTGTAGACAGGATTTACACAGGTTGTTTACAGACACTGAGGATTTCCACAAAAGTCTTCTTTCTGATACCCAGATAAGATTCAGACTTTGGTCCAGTCACTCTGAACCAGCAAGGCTACTTCATAAACTATTTGATATTTATCCCATGAAATTCTGGAATGGGGACACAAAGAAATATTTCTCTTTGAAAATACACATTTGAATACAACCATGAAAGATGATGGTATAGACTTTTTTCTTATTAGCAATTCAAGTGATAATACAGAAGGGTAAGTCCTGCTATCTTGCTGAGTAAAAAAAGACAAATCCATAATATGGCCATACTTCTTCTCCACAAAAATAAATTTTATCTATTTGCCTATATTTTCTTTGTAGGAATTTGTAAAATGCTCTATTGTGAGACTTGGGAACATTTCCACCCCACCCCTAGAAATCACTTATTTTTATGCCATGAAAGAAAAAAAAGGGAAAATGGGTACTACAAGCAACTGAAAACTGCATTTAGTAAGAATTATACATAAAGGAGATAAATGATTAAAGTTTAACCAGATACTTCAATATGCACTTGTCAGGTTAGGATAGATGGAATAAACTGCCAAAAGCACCCATTTTACTCCAAATCCGTATCTTAAATAATTCTTTAGAAAATTAAGAAATGAAAAAGTAAATACACACAAAAAATCTATTCCAACATGCTTGCTTCTATACAACTTAATGTAGTATTAATCCTATATATTACGGCTTATTATGCAGATTTGAATATCCTAAGTCAAAAACATTTTCAACAAATCAGATATGGAGAATAAAACATCATAAGATATAACCTCTGCAGCAGGCGTCAGTCCTGTTGTCCAACACCAGCAGTATGAAGAAGGCCCAATGTAGTTACAAATGTATTTGGAAAAACTAAAAACATGACAATTTAACCAAACTTATAATACTTTTCCCTAAAATAGGAAAAAGATATTAAAGCTGTTCTCTTTGGGACCCAGATATCATCAGCAGAAATGAAAATGCAAAAGCCTATTTTTTTTTAATATTGAGAAGAAAATCACAATGTCAAACAAAATGAGAAATGAGGGATCTTTTATGGAGTTCTTACACATTGGCTATGAAGTGTTTCCCTGCAAAGAGAAGAGTCTCATTGGGTTATCACAAAATGATGGGAGTGCAGAGGGAAGTGGGATATAAGGTAATCAACCTGGATAACAGTATGCACCTTGGATGTTAGCAAAAGCGAAGCTAATAGCTTATAAAAAACACATGAAATATATAAAATAAAATGATTTTCATATACATCTTAATTTAAAATAATTAATGCATCAAATCCCTGTTTAAGACTTTAACCTGAATATCAAATTTAAGAGTCCAGACTAGTTACTGTTACCGTGGCTTTTCCCCACATGTAACACACACACTATCAAAAATAATTTAAAAACTGTCACATTCTTACATCTAAATTAGTGAGATATTTCTCCAGAAATCTTCCAAATAAATAGCTTTAAAAAAAGAATTTAAAAGCTGTTAACTTTAAAAAAAATCTGTTAAATAAATTATTGATAATTCTTTACCCTACCACTGAAAATACATCAAGACACTACCAACAACAAAATAAAATTCAAGCCCTGACAAGAGACCCTTTCCAGTTCAAGGTCTCTTTTTAAGGTTCTATCCTCCTCCTTCCTCTCCCCCACCAGGTCCAAAATGGTTATTGCTGAGTGGGTGTGGCACAGTGAAAATGCAGCATCAGGTTCATTCTGTTCTTCGGGCAGTGTTCTTACTATTCACGCAAACTGCTCCAGGCACAGGGTTGGCAGAAGCTCCAGGCTCCTGCAGCCCTAGACTGGTCTCCAAAGGGAAGAATGGCTGCAACAGCAGCTCTGTCACACAAAGAAACGTGCATGGCCATTTCTGTTCAACTTAAGGATCTTTCCAAGACGTTGTTTGGCTGTTGCCATTCCTTTTTTTGGACGTTTACCTAAAAAACACCAAAAGGAGTATAAATAACAATGAAAAGCACACTTAAGAGAGTACCTGGAAGACTACAGGGAGAGCTTTGTGGCAAGTAAACCCTTGGACTTTCACTGTTTAAAACCCTTCCACCTCATCAAACTATCGATAAAGGCCGCCCTCCCTCACAAGACTCAAAAGGCCTTCCCACAGCCTGGTCTGCCTACTCTTCAGCCAGGGCTCTTTCCTATCCTGCATTAAACTGTGCTTTGGCAACAAAACTGACTACAGTTTCATAAATACCCCATATCCTGTTTCTCTCCTTTGTGCTATGGCTCAGGCTCATTCCTCTGCCTTCAAAGCTGTCTATTCTGTCATTTCTCGCAGCTCAGCCTGGCTAACCCCTCTGCATCTGATTTTAGGATCTGTCTCCTGCTCCTCAGAGCTGACTTGGGTATCCTTTTTCTTTGTTCCCACAGTAGCCCGTGTATACTGCCATCACTTTGCTGTCCATGATGCATGAGATGTTGAACAACTTGAGTGCAGAGACTACACCTAAACTGCCATGATGACCATCATATACAGTCAGAAATGTCCTTCCTCTAGACACGTGTGAAAGTTACCTTTTGTTGCCTGGTTGCTGATAGGTGGTGGATTTGATGCCGGTCTCTTGGTGGGGTGAAGGGGCAATGAGAATGAAGTTTCACCAACTGGCCTTTCTGGGCTTAGACTGCCATTACTTATCTGGCACGCTCCCGAAGTCAGGTTTGAATTCTGCATATACTTTCCATTCTGAAGGCCTGAGCCGCTGCTGTCCACATAATTCCTACTTTGTACCCTCTGACTAATTTCTGATGAACCTTCCTTTTTGATGCATTTCTGGCTTCTACTTAGATCCTGAAGGAAGAGGAAGGAAATGAGGCTGAATTTTTAGGGTTTAAATGAGGTATTTAAGCTCTCTACACACATTGGCAAAGTCAAGTGAGAAGAAACAAACTACTGAATTCTGATTTTCTTAACATCTATTAGCCACAGATGACCACTCCTGCACAATGTCATCTCAGTCCATTGACCTAATAGCTCTGAAGGACTTGGATCTTGAAGTTGCATCATAAGTTAAGGGGAAAGAGAGAGTGAGAAAGAACAATGGAAACAGGCACTGCACCCTGCTTGCTACTCCACTCAATAAGCATGTGCCATGCAGGGACCCTTGAGCTGGGGGAATGGGTCCCCCGCTTCCATGGCATGTCACAGTTCCCTCCGACCTCTCATGTGTGATGTTCTTTTTTAGAACTTATCTTCTGTCAGGTTCATCTCCACTGCATTTGTTTTCTAGAAAATCCTTAGATCCAGAGTCCCAAGCTTGATGTTTTCCTTTTACTCCAACTATTCTTTCAGTCTCTTAAGACTACTGAGTCAACTTTCAAGGGGAAAAAAACGCTACTGATTGGTGAGTCTTGAAATTAACTGAGAGGGTCATAAATAGCATTAAAAAGAGAAAGGAATAGACTAGATGTGAACAGAGTCCACCATAGTGTGAATGTTTCATGAAACCAGTTTTCATTATGCTAATTATCTATCCTCTATGTCTTCATTTATTTTCAAAAACAATTATAAAAAGAACAGCCTGATTTAAATAATAGCTTACACTACGTAATGAATCTTATAGTGCTAATAAGTGATAAACTTTATGACCAGCTACAGAGAGGCACTATAAAATCATATACTGAAAAGTAAATTATAACGAGATTTCTTATGACCTTTGACTCTGGAATGTATCCTTCTAGTCAAAGAATGTATACTCACAAAGACTTCCTTTAAAAAAATAACTTGCCTCTCTTTCTTACTATAAAAGTAATTGCTTAAATATTTAGAAAATATTTAAGATAAGCCAAATAAAGAAAATATTAATAAAAACCACCCATAATTCCACTACTGAGAGATTAATGATGTTCCATATTTAGGGGTAGAGTCTATTCTGTCTATATACACAGATATCTCCTCCTCCAGAGATTTTAGTCCATTCCTCCAATCAACCCAGAGCTATGGAAGATGGCAAAACCTAAGAGGCTCTTTTCACTTCTGCTGAGGTCTTTCGGTGCTATGTGAAAGCTTTATTCACAAGAGATTTTCCCTTCACTTCTTAAACAGTCTACTCATGTTCTCCTCTGCCTCCCCTTCCCTCCCTCCTTCCCTTCTCCCCCACAAATGTTTCTTCACACGAAGGAGAACTGGAGGCAATATTCCTGCCTTTGCTGATTTACTTTCTTTCTTACGTGTGGTTCAGTTAGAGAGGTTTGGGGCCTCACTGTCACATGAAAACTTTGATTCTTTCTCTGGCTGCCATTTTCCAAGGTTTGCAGCAAAAGGTTTTAATACTTTTCTTGTTTGGTGCTACTGGTAACGTTTCACCCTTTTCAAAACTGCTATTTTGGGTTCATTTTGTTTGGCATAAGCATTAATATTCTGGGATCCTAAAACATCCAGGTTTTTCTTTTATAGCAAAGGTTCTTAATCTGGAGCCAATGGATGGTTTGGGGCAAGAGGGGGTGGTAGTAGCACAAATAGTGAGTAATGTAAGCAAAAGTCATGTTTATCATTAATGTTTTTTCTAGAAAGATAATCTGTAACTTTCATGAAATGCTCAAAGAAATTTGGTATCCAAAACCATTCAAGAAACAGCATCAGAGATTAAAAAGAGAACTTCCTGATATTCTTCTTTTCCTTTAATATTTCATTCTAACCAGATATAACCTACAGGGGTTGGCAGCCAGTGGTTTTTTTTAACTGCTTCCTTGAATGAATTATTCTTTTCCAGATCGCATTCTATCCATGAGCCTTACGTTAGTCATCATTTCAGCATCTCTCAAAATGGACAGTTGTTCAAATGTGGATTTAATTATAATTTTTGGCCGCCTAGATCTAGCACTTGATAACCAGTTGATACTATTTTAAAAAAGAAAGCAAAAATAAAGTTAATGACTGTTTTAAATCTCCTTTTAAGGTTTCAAACTTTGAACATACCTGAGGATTAAATCTAGAAGTATCAAACTGTTTAATCCAGGAGGAAGTCCTCAAGTCTTGTTCTTCAGTCTTGACATGGTATCCTAAAGAGAAGTTTTAGTTTAATTAACTTTGTACAAACTTGATCTGAAATGACAAAATTAGCCTAATGCTTAAAAATGAAAGTCAATTTATGTTGACATTTTATTTAAAAACATATTCACTCTTTAGATACTCATTTGTGTACTTCTACCTTCACTATATGCCTTTCCCTCTCAAAAACAAAAAGTCACCAGCTCATAACCTATTATGCTAATTCTATCAATTCTCTCAAAGATTGTCTTCATTCATTCGCTAGTCAAGTGAAGCAGGGAGATGGAGAAGGAACAAAGAAATACGTAATTGTTCGTGATCAATTAGTTATAAACACCACACCACACTCGGACCAGCCTCGAAGACTGTCTTCATATAATGGGTTTTGGGCTAGATGCTGGAAGATCTAGAATCAAATTCTATGGCCACCTACTGTATATGTAAAACCAATGCAATGATTCTCTCTAAAAATGATGTATTTTTCCTCATAGAATAAAGGCAGGTAATAAGCAAAGAATTTGAGATCAGATGGTCCTGGCTTCAAATTCCAATATCACTGACTAATATCTATGTCAAGTGTGGGCAAGTTAAATTAGTTTCACTAAGTCTTATTTCCTTTACCTGTAAAATGGGAGTAAATTTTACCTACAATTATTGTTTTAAGAATTAAGTGAAATAACCAGGCATGGTGGCTTACACCTGTAATCCCAGCACTTTGGGAAGCAGAGGCAGGAGGATCACTAGAGCTCAAGAGTTGGAGACCAGCCTGGGAAACATAGTTGAGACCTTATCTCTACAAAAAGTCAAAAAATTAGCCAGGTTTGGTGGCATGCAACTGTAGTCCCAGCTACTTGGGAGGCTGAGACAGGAAGACTGCTTGAGCCCCGAAGGTTGAGACTACAGTGAGCCGTTTGTGCTACTGCATTCCAGCCTGGGCAACACAACAACGTGAGACCATCTCAAAAAAAAAAATTATTTAAGTGAAATGGATGTCAAGCTCCTGGTACACAGTTGATAATTATGTAGGATCAAACACAATTATTATATAGGCATTCAATGTTAATACAGTACTCTCTTTTCCCCAGTCCTCCTCAGGCTTTTTGGGATACAAACATTTTCTCTAAAGGCACAAAGAAGAAAACACTATGTGGCATGCCTAACATTGCCACAAGTTGACTCTCTCTTCCTAATACTTTCTTTTCAAGTAGAGAGAGAATAGCCTCAATCAGAAAGAAAAATAGTTCAAAATTTGTTTTTCTTCTCATAAAAGGAAAAGGGGTCGATTGTTCAAGTTTAGCTGACCATTTAAAGCACCAAAACACTCCTTCCACTGTGATCAACCTGTCTGTAAAAGGGAAATAATACTAACTGGCTTGCAACAGCAATGGTAGAATGATGCTAGTGAACACAATTGTCAATCCTGGGTAATTTACATTTTGAGTTCTTCTGCTTCCATCTTACACAGTATGTCAGAATTAAGGTTTTTTTGGTCAACCTTCTTAACACATTTCCAACTAAAGATGTGTAATGAACATGCCTTATTCATAATCTCTAACCTAAATGAGGATTATTGAGCCATTAAGTTGGGCAACATGTTACTTTTTAGAAACTGACAACTTATGTTTCTTACCACATTCCACTGGTTTATCATAGCGATACAACTGCCTAACCTCATGGTTACTGCTATGGCAGCTGCTGGGATCCTGGAGAGAGTTTCTTTCACCACTGCAGTCTGTGCTTTGTATTTGCCTTTGTAAACACGTGGAATAGTGCAACCCTGCCATAGATAGCATGCCCTGAATAGCTTCTTCCTCTGTGCTCGTCGAGGTAGGACATTCCCTAAAGAGGAGATGATCCAAAACACAAGAGTCTAGTTTTTCTGATGACAGATTTGGTAAAATTTAAAACTTAAAAAAAAAAATTTCATAGTATTTATCTTACAGTATAATAAGACTACTACTATCAGCAAGCCTACCTTTTCACTGGAATTTCACTTCTTGATGGCTTCTGGCTCTTTTGAAGGAAGTTCCTCATCACATTAGATTCCTCCTTAAAGTTGGACGTTATTTCTTGTTTCTTTTCGTCACCTGAACTTTCAGACTCTTCAGTGGTAAAATTATTTTTCTGAGATAATAATTACATGGAAACAAAGCTACATAAGAAATTGACCAAGTCTGTACAAATTAATCCAAAAACATTTTATACTTCTAGGGAAACTCATAGATTTAATTATCATGGAATTATTTCTGTATTTCACGTGAGAAAAAAATCAAAATATTAACTACATGAACATACTACCTTGATTTAAAATACCCACAGTACAAGCTTTCTTTAAGGTAAAATAAAATAAAATCTATGAGAAATAGGAAACAAGAATAGTAAAAGCAGAAGAGTCTTTCCTCTACCCTTTCCAAAATCAGACAAAAGCTGTATTTCTCAAATGTCAATGGTCACATGATGGTGTGTGTGTACAATGACCACCACAGGAAAACCCTGTGCTACAGCAAGTCAGGAGACAAGCTTTGGGAAAAGCTCTCATTTGCCTTCCTTCCAGGAGAAGTTATGTGGGTGCTCATCTTTCCATCAAATAACGTACAAGCCACGGGGTCTCAGGCGTACCAGTGCAGTGCACTCGGGTCCGGAGTCTTCTGACTCAGAAATATCAGAATATCCTGATGATCTACTCCTGAGTTCTGATTTCACACGTGTAAAAAACCCTGAAAAAGAATGAAAGGTTGAGAGAAAAAGAGAAAGTCATTCGACTATGATCAACAAGGTGACAAGGTGATATTTAAAGTCCATCCAGCTTTGTGATCTCTCTCAAGCTCTCTTGTTCTGTCCTTCTTTTTCACTTTTATTTTCTTCATTTTTCTCCCCTCAAGGTCTTTATCCCTAATTGGTCAAGATATAGTCTGAAGTATATTCTCAAATATAAGTGTGGTATTTACTAAACATAATTATATATTCCTTAATATTGATAGCTAAAAAATACTGAAACTAAACAGCTACTAGATGCTTTTCACGTTTCTCCTTTTGCATTAGTTATATCATTAGAAAATAAAAAGATAACTTTCCCAAACGTAAAAAGCATTCATGTAGAGTGAATTCAACAAGCTCATAAACTGGGCTTTCTCCTTCATGAGGCACTGTCATATAGCAGTGGTTTGATGGATTCCTGTTGACTAGCACCTTTTTCCTGGCATGTGTGCATAGGCAGAGTCACCAACTACAGCAGTGACAGTTTTACCCCAATTAGCAGGAACTGGGGTGTTCAACATGGATTAAATAATGTTAGTTATCTGAAACATTTACTTGTCGAGTATCAAAATATTTATTTGAACTACTTTTTAAAATAAAAAGGAATACAGAGATCCTGAAATATGTTGAGAAATTAAGGCTTAATTCAAAGAAAAAAAGATCTTAAGGAGAAGGAGGTGTTACCATTTTGCCATACTGACGATAACCAATTAATAACCCAGTAGAGGCCTTCTTGTCAACAGGTAATCAATTAAAACCACAATACGTAGATTACTAACAGCTTCAGATTAGCCAATCATATATATTTCCTAATTCTGAAAACCATCTACATGGTAGCTGAAATTATATATAAATTAAACTGGAAACTTTTATTTTGGGGAGTAGAGGCCTGTAACATGCATGAGCTTTCACGTGACTCTCTAAAAGCTGACTAGAGCAGCACATCTCTAACCCACATGCATCCCCTCACTGAGAACACTGCCCCTGGCTACTACACCTCACTGCGCATTCACATTCAGCCCTTCTCTGATGGGTGAGCTACTCAGACATACTTCAGATTTTTCAAGACAGTTTTAGGGACACAAACGTTTTCTGCTATTATAAACTTAACTTCAAAATTAGCAAGTTATTTTACATATTATCACATTAGTAATGAAACTGTCTTTAAAATAACCATTAAAACAAACATACTGTTCAGTGGTTTCTGAGTTTCTTCATTTTCCACCCCCTCTATTCCTGAACTCTCTTCTATCTTCATTTTTGCCTTTTTTGTCCTTCTTTTATCCTCTTCATTTTCACTATCTGCTGTATAAAGACTCTGATCTGTGAAGGGCTGTCTTTCATCTCTGTATCATGAAGGAAAAATAATCAAGTTAGAATATAGTGTAAGACTCTGTAGCCAAACAGTATTTATTCCCCTCTCCCTTAATTTACAAAAGGTAGAGAACTCAGACACTGTCCCCATATTTCAGTGAACTGTGTAACAGTATGCAGTAGGGATCTAAGGTTTGTTTTATGTTTGTTTTTGTTTTTTGAGACTGGGTCTTGCTCTGTTGCCCTGGTTGGAGTGCGGTGGCGCAATCATAGTTCACTGTAACTTTGAACTCCTGGGCTTAAGCGATCCTCTCACCTCAACTCTCAAGTAACCAGGACTACAGGCATGTCCACCACACCCAGCTAATTTATTTTTATTTTTTTGTAGAGATGGAGTCTTGCTAAGTTGCCCAGGCTAGTTTTGAACTCCTGGCCTCAAGAGATCCTCCAACATTGGCCTCCCAAATCAACCTGGGATTACAGATGTGAGCTACTGAGCTCACTACAGGTTAAACAGGGGTCCCCAACCCCTGGGCCATAGATCGGCACCAGTCCGTGGCTTGTTAGGAACCGGGCTGCACAGCAGGAGGTGAGTGGTGGGTGAGTGAACATTACCACCTGAGCTCCACCTCCTGTCAGATCAGTGGCAGCATCAGATCGTCATAGGAACGTGAACCGTATTGTGAACTACACATGTCCAAGAGTCACACACTCCTTACAAGAATCTAATGCCTGATGATCTGAGGTGGAAGAGCTTAATCCCAAAACCATCCCCTGGCTGTGAAAAAACTCTTCCACAAAACCAGTCCTTTGTGCCAAAAAGGCAGAGGACCACTGGGTTAAATGAACAAAGGGAACCCAAAGAAAATTAATCTATTTGATACTCTAGTTTACTTTACATACTTAATTATTCTTCCATTTGTCAGCAGTAATCGTAAATCATTATCTTTCGCTCTCCATTCGGGTACTGTGGAAGATGGTTGGAGATGTTTGTTGAATTTTCCATTCAGTTTAGAGCTCAAGATGTCCTGAAAGTATAAAAGCAGAACTTACTTCCCATCCGCCCTCAGGCAGCCCTGCTTGACTGAAGGAATACAGTATACCACCACCGCTGCCACGGCCCTGCATCTCAAAGATACAGACAGCCACCTGGACTTGGGGATATGCAGCAGTATGGCACTCCAGAGTTCCTACAGCCAAAGCAAGAGTATGGCTCATCTTTCTGGAGGGCCATTAACTATGAAATACATTCTAGAAAGTAAAACATAAAATATGCATAAAGTGAATTCAAAGAAATTTCCTTCTTGCAGAAAGCTGAAAAACGAGCAGCACTGCCTCAGGGTATTTTCTCTCTCTTCCTCCTGCTTCTTCCTGCTGAAGTGCTAGCTATTGGGCCTTTCCATTCACCCGTCCTTCACCTACAGTCAGCAACTGGTCACCACACTGCTATCACTAGGAACAAAGGCCACCATGCAGCATAAAGGTAGTAGCTGGGTTTTAATGCATAAAAAAGATTTCCTTTTCACAGTGATATTCCCCTTAATAATAAATAGAACCTTTCATAATAAACTTAGTCTTCTCTGATTACAGTTTAGAACAACATAATCTTAAAACAAAATAATTACATACAATTTAAAATATTTAAGATACACACACACACACACACACACACACACACACACACTCTGTGTGTGTGTGTGTGTATAATTTTTTTTAAAGCCAGGATCTAGCTACGCTGGCCTTAAACTCCTGGGCTCAAGTGATCCTCCTGCCTTAGCCTCCCTAGTAGCTGAGACTATATGCCGACACCACAGCACCTGGTTCTTTGATCTTATTCAAAATTGTTGCTTATCCACTACTTGGTATATAAAATTATGGATGATGCAGAGCTCAATACAAAGTCACTGCCATGTTCTTCAAAGGCGCTACACAGATCTCATTACTGCCTCCCACTCTCCCCTTTGTCCAGCAGGCCAGCACTTCACAAAGTTCAGTGAGTTTCTTCTGACAGTCTCCCAGTCTAACAGTCCTCCAGGCAGACTGTGAGATCAAGTGGAGGCTTTCTGCATTTGCTCTTCCCTCTGCCTGTAATGCTGTTCCTCCAGTCACCTTGTAACCATTTGACCTCTTCCTATTTGTTATTCAGCTGTCAGTTCAAACCTGAGAGGCTCTCTGACCACCTGCACTAAAGCGGCCAGCTCTACCCCATGTCCCTTTATTCTGTTGTTTTGTTTTTTTAAATAACACTTATATATTATGTCTCTGTCTCCCCATCCTTCCAGCTTGAACAAGGATGGAAGCTTCATGAGGGGCAGGGACTTAAGTTTTGCTCACAATCTTCTCCAGAGCCTAGCAGAGGAAGTGGTACTTGCTAAAGACTCAGTAAACGTATCAGCAATCGAATGAGGTCTGTTCGTTCATTCAATTTCTACACTAAAAGCTAGAAAAATTAAGCACCACTCCCTGTCACAGGCAAAACTACTGGTTGATCCCTACACTGCTGCAGCAAAGATTAGGTACCAACAATAGTCAGATTATTCTCTTGTTATTATCCCTTTAAAGAACTTTAAAGAACCAAGTTTATTTTTGTTGTCATGAAACATACTACTTGCCTCTTCCCATGGACACATCTCTAATCTTTTGAGGACTTCTCTTGTGTGGAGCTCTAGGATGTCTAGGTTAGAAGGAGTTCGGACATTATGATCTCGAAGTTTCCTCATCTTTCTTCGGGAATGGTATGGGGAAGTTGCTTCATTTGAGGATCGTGAAACTGGACACGCAGGAGGAATTCCCTGAGATTTAACTGGTTTGCCATTTTCCTCCTTTAAGAAATAAAACCAGAGGATTTTTATGAGAAGGCTATTACATACATACCTGACTAAATAATCATCCATAAAAATATTTTAGAAAACAAAAACCATTCAGTTTAACCATATAAACAAAAAAAGACAGGACATCCTAACCGTCAAACAGTTTTGGTGAGACTTTTATTCCCTTCTCTCCCCAACATAATATACTGTGATCATTATTTTATTTATTTATTTTTGAGATAGTCTCGCTCTTGTCACCCAGGCTGGAGTGCAGAGTGTAGTGGTGCAATCTCGCCTCACTGCAATCTCCACCTCCTGGGCTCAAGCAGTCCTCCCACTTTAGCCTCCCAAGTAGCTGGGACTACAGGTGCATGCCACTCCACCCAGCTTATTTTTTTTATTTGTTTTAGAGATAGGGATTTGCCAGGTTGCCCAGGCTGGTCTTGAACTCCTGACCTCATGCGATCCACCTGCCTCGGCCTCCCAAAATGCTGGGATTACAGGTATTAGCCACTGCACCTCGCCTGGATTTTCGATCTTATTAAAGGCTGTGTTGCATTCCACTGTATAGATACAGCGTAATTTTCTGACCTAATACTTACTGTTAGCCATTTAGGCTGCTGTTCTTTCCAACAACAAACATTCTTTTCACATACAGGTTTGTATAAATCAATAATTACTTTTTAAACCAAAATTATACATATACGTAGTTTTAAAACTTAAATATTCTATAAGATATCATGAAAAGTTATGCTTTTCCTTTCCCCATCCCTGACTCCCATTCTCCAGAGGCAACGCCTTGCTACATTTTTTTACTATGGTAATATAAACATAAAATCTGCCATTTTAACCATTTGTAAGTGTACGGTTTAGTGGCATTAAGTAGAGTCACATTCTTGTGCAGCCATCACTGCCATCCATCTCCAGAACCTTCTCATCTGCACAAACTGAAACTGTACCCAGTACACAATAATTTCTTCATTCTCCCCTCCCGCCAAACCCCTAGCAACTACTATTCTTCTTGCATTCTCTATGAATTTGACACTTCTAGGAACCTCATATAAGTGGAATTTTATAAAATTTGTCCTTTGGTGACTGGCTTATTTCACTTAGCAAAATATCTTCAAGGTTCATCCATGCTGTAGCATGTGTCAGCATATCTTTCTTTTATAAAGCTGAGTGGTATTCCACTGTATGTACCACACTTTATCTATTCACCTGCTGATGGACACTTCGGTTACTTGGTTTACCTTTTGGCTACTGTGGATAATGCTGGTATAAACACAGGTGTACAAAATACCTGTTTGAGTCCATGCTATCAATTCTTTTAGGTATTTAGCCAGGACTTCCAACTCTTCTAAATGGTTTTCCCTCTAGTTATTTGCCTCCAAATTACAAAATGACATGTTTATACAGTTTTCAGCTTCAGATATTACTGAATTCCTATCATGCAAGATGAAGTCTTAATCCTCACACACCTCTCTTAAACATGCACATACCTCCCTTTCCTTCAATATTCAGTAAATTGGACTCAGTAAAAATTATCCACTAGAAGAATGAAAACATTCAAACACATTTGGTAATCCATCAATTTTCTATTTTTCTCTGGAGACATCCTTCTTGGATAGGACTGCCAGATAACGTGTAAGATACCCAGTTAAACTTGAACTTCAGATCATAACAAATATGGATCCTTTCATTCTCCTGACCCATCCTGGACTGGCTGCTCTCTGAGCCAGTCTAATTATTCTTCCAAGTGTATTTTACCACTTTATATTTGTAATATTGGTTTAGAGTTGCCTGATATTTTCAGAGATGACACTCTCATTTATTTAACTATTGTTTTACTTCTGTAAGTCAAGATTTATAGTTTTCATATAGAATCATAACTTTTATAGTAAGTTTATTCTTTAATTGCATTTTAGGTTTTGGGGTACATGTGAAGAACGTGCAAGATTGCCATTAGGTACACACATCACAGTGTGATTTGCTGCCCTCCTCCCTATCACCTGTATCTGGCATTTCTCCTCATGCTCTCTCCCCCCAACTCCCCACCCCCTGCTGTCCCTCCCCTATTTCCCATAAAACATCTTTTTAAACGAATCATGCCAAAACAGTTTTAAGCTTTAAAACCGACAATGTTTTTTAATGAGTTTCCTACCAATTCTTTAATGCCTTGCATTGTTTTTTTCAGATCCAACTACTCTAATGTAATTATCAATCACCACACCAATGGCTTTTACTTAGTCCTTATTTTCATCTCTCTAAACAGTACACCTAGACATAAGATTATCCCTCTGAAACTATTCCTAATTTAAAAAAAAAGTTTTACTGAAGTAAAGTCAATATACAACACAGTCCACATATTTAAAGTATACACTTTCATATATTTTAGTATTTGTATGCACCTGTGAAACCATCACTAAAATAAAATACAGGACATCTCCATTACCCACAAAAGTCTTCTCACACCCCTTAGCAGCCCCTCCCACCTGCCCCCATCTCTACACAACAATTCATGTGCTTTCTGCACTACAATTTGCATTTTCTAAAATGTTACATAACCAGAATCATACAGTATGTACTCTTTGTACATATCATCATCAATAAATATCAATTATTTTAAGATTCAATCAAGGTCTGGAGTGTATCAAGAGTTTATTCTTATTTTTATCACAGAAGAGCTTTCCACTGAATGAATATACCACAGTCTGTTTATTCATTCATAAGTAGATGGACATTCATGTTGTTTACAGGTTGAGTATCTGACAAATCAAGGTGCTATAAATACATGCATGCAAATCTTTGTAGGGACAAATGCTTTCATTTCTCTTGAATAAATACCAAGGAGTGGAATGGTGAGAACATACGGGAGGTGTCTCTTTAACTTTTAAAGAAGCTGCCAACTGCTGAGGTTCCAGTTGCTCTGTCTCTTTGCCATCACTTGCTGCAGTCATTTTCATTTTAGCCATTCTAAAGGGTATGCAATCTTACTTTAGTTTTGATTTTTATTTCCCTAATGACTAATGATGTCAAGTCCCTTTTCATTTGCTTATCTGTTTCTGTATATCTTCTGAGGTGACATATCTATGCAAATCTTTGTCTCATTTGTATTGGGCTGTTTCTTACTACTGAGTTTTGAAAGTTCCATCTTCTGAAACCAAGTCCTTTAGCAAATAAATAATTTGCAAATGTCTTCTCCCAGCCCATGGCTTGACTTTTCATTCTCTTGTCAAAAGAACAATGTTTGTTTGGAAGAACAATGTCTTCCAAAACACTTTTTTAAATTTTAATTTTAATTTCGATAAGGTCCAATTTATAAGTATTTCTTTTTGTGAATGATGCTTTTGGTGTCCTTTCTAACAAATCTTTGTCTAACTAAAGATTATAAAGAGTTTCTTCTAAAAGTTTTATAATTTTAGGTTCTACATTTAGGTTTATGTGCATTCTGAGTTAATTTTTACATATGGTACAAGGTATCGATCAAAGTTCACTTGTTTGTCAATGAATATCCAATTGTTCTGGCACCATTTAACTGCACGTCTATCGAATTAACTGATCAAAGAAAAGGGACAGCAGTAGAAAGGTGGAGCAGAGACATCTCCTCTGGTGGCTGTCTCTTTCAAGAAACACTAAGAGACTTTTTTTAAACTGCCAGTGTTAACCTTATAAAAACTCCAGAAGATGGTTAAAGGTATTCAGCAACTAAAGCGAACCAGGAGAAAGTCCATTGACACAGGGCAGAATATCTTTGTGGCTTTAACTTACCCTACTTCCCCAGTCTCCCTCCTCAGTGCTGCCACAGTCTTAAAGATGACTTGTGTTTCCAGGTGGGTACCAGGATCCAGGGGGAGCACAGCAGGCCTTATTCCCCATGAACTAAGTTTATCTTGACCTAACTGGGGTTGCCCTGAAGGACTGCCACAAGTGCTTCTCCTTGTTTCACATAACTCACAATTCTATGAGGATGGAGTGGTCACATATTCCTCAAAAACAACAAAAGGCAAATGAGAACAAGCTACCACCACCTAGGGCAAAAACTAACAGTTGAGGCCAACAGTACACATGCGGAAAGCTTTGGCAGAAAAGCTGGGGAGTGAGATTTTGGGGGAGAAGGAGGCTTTGGAAAGTTCCTGTGTAGATGAGAACCTAGATAGCCGTGTGCATGCTCAGGGCAGGATGTGTACTCAGAAAGGCTGGGGAAGAACACAGGCTTTCAGCTGGACTGGTCTTCAGGCCCAACACAAGAAGGAAGTGAAGGCTAAGGAAGAGTTGTAAACGGCCTGGCTAGGTGTTTGTTGAAGGAGTGCCCTAGGAGAGCAAATCTGCAAAAACCTCGAGAATATTTTTTATTTTCTTTCTTTTCTACTATTTCTCTTTTGCACATCATATTATTCAAAATGTCCAGTTTCCAACAAAAATTATGAAACATGGAAAGAAATAAAAATGTGGCCCATTCACAGGTAAAGACAAATGAACAGAAACTGTCAGTGAGAAAACGGACATTAGACTAATTATTAGACAAGACATTATTTTTTTTAATTATATTTGTTCTTTTCTTTCTTTCTTTCTTTTTTTGAGGCACAGTCTTGCCCTGTCACCCAGGCTGGAGTGCAGTGGTGCTATCTCGGCTCACTGCAACCTTAGCCTGCCAGGCTCAAGTGATTCTCCTGCCTCAGCCTCCCAGGTAACTGGGACTACAGGTGAGTGCCATCATACCTGGCTAACATTTTTTTTGTATTTTTAGTAGAGAAGGGGTTTCACCATCTTGGCCAGGCTGGTCTCGAACTCCTGACCTCAGGTGATCCACCCACCTCGGCCTCCTAAAGTAAATTTAAAATATGAATGCATTAAAAAAATTATAACTCTGTGTTAATAGGCACAAAATGTATAAAGATGTAATTTGTGACAACGACATAAAGGGATGGGACTGAGCTGTATAGGAGCAGATTTTGTGTGCTGTTGAAGCTAAGCTGCTACCAATTCAAAAGTGTTATCAATTTGGGATTTTAACTGTAATCACTGTAATCACTAAGAAAACATCTAAAAATATAATACAAAGGGAAAGAGAAGGGAATCAAAATGGCACATCAAAAAAAAAAATTCCTTGATTACAACCATTACAGATTGTTTTGTTCCTTCTCTACTGCCACTGGTTCACTTGACTAGACTTAAAAACAACAACAACAACAACAAACCTATCAGAATCCCAATGGCCTGTTTTACAGCAACAGGAAGGCTGATCCTTACACTTAGTTGGAATTGTAAGGAATCTCAAATAGGCAAAAAAAAAAAAAAAATTTTGAAAAAGAAAAAGAAGACTCTCACACATCTTGGTTTCAAAACTTACTATAAAACAAAAGCTACAGTAAACAAAATGGTGTGGTACCTCTATAGGGATAGACATACAGATCAATGGGATACAGCCAAGAGTCCAGAAATGAACCCTAACAAATATGGTAAACTGATTTTCAAAAAGGGTGGCAAGACAATTCAACAAGAAAGAACAGTCTCTGAAACACTGTTAACTGAGACAACTGGATATCCACATATAAAAGAATTAAGGCGGATCCTTATCTCACACCATATAAAAGAATTCATTCAAAATGGATCAAAGAGCAAGAACTGAAACTAAAAAACTCATAGAAGACAACATAGGGAGAAATCTTCACAACCAGGGATTTGGCAATAGTTTCTTAAATATGACACCAAAAGCACAAGCAACAAAAGTAAAAAACAGACAAACTAGACTTCATCAAAATTAAAATGGAAAACTTTTATGCATCAAAGGACACTATCAAGGGAATGAAAGAGAACACATAGAATTTGGAAAATATTTGCAGTTCATGTTACTATGACATTATTATGATTAAAAGAGTGGTACTGGGACAAGAAATACACAAATTAATGACAGAGAATAGAAAGCCTAAAATAGACCCACACACATACGGAGGTAGAGAGAAAAGGAAGGATCAGTGAATGAATGAAGCTGAAAAACCACAGCAATCTATAAGGAAAGCTGAAGTTGGATTCCTCCTAACACCATCCTCAAAAATCAACTCAAGATGTGTTTTAGATCTAAATGTCAAAGCAAAAGCTTAAAATATTTTTTAAAAGGTATTATTTTGATCACGGAATAAGAATTTCTAAAGAACACAAAAAGTCCTAACTCTAAAAAGGACTTAAATTTCAAACTCTAAAAAAAACTATAAAATTTACTATATTAAAATTAGGAACCCTGTTCATCAAAAAATCCTTTTTTGTGTATGTGTGATTGATTTTTTTTTCAGTGTACCATTTTGATTCCCTCTTCATTTCCTTTTCTGCAAATTTTTTAGTGGTTACCATGGGGATTAGAGTTAACATCTTAAATTTATAACAATCTAGTTAGAATTGATTCCAATTTAGCTTCAAAAGCAATGGCATTTACCATTAGATATCCAACTGGCAGGAATATAAATTGGCACAACTCCTGCAGAGGGTAAGCTGGCAAGACTCATCAAAATTATAAACACATGCATTCTTTGACTCACTTTAAAAAATGTATTCTACGGACACCAGTACAACAACCACCTGCAAAATACCACAGATACAAGCGTTATTTGTTTCTGCATAAGATTAGAAACAAGCCAAATATTCATCAACAGGGGGCTGTTTAAACTGTGCTAAAGCCATACAATTTACATAGTACGAACCTAGAAGCAAGAATACATTCACTTTAATGATATGGAAAGATCTCCAAGGTACATTGGTAAGTGAAAAAAAGCAAGATGCAGAATAACGAATTTACCATGATGCCTTTGAGTTTAAAAAAAAAAAAAAAGGTTGGGGGACTATGCATGCGTGTGGGTGGGGGTATAGACATGTCTACCTATCTTCCTCTAAATTTTGCTGTGAACCTCAAACTTCTCTAAGAAAAGTCTTTAAAAAAACAAAAAATTTAAAAATTAAAGTAAATGTAAATGGTAGTGAGGGGAGATACCAACATCAACAAATTCTAGAAAGATATATGAAAAAACAAGAACCAAAAGTGCAGCTGTTACCTAGGGAAGGTAGCGGTGGAAAACAGATCAGATTTAAACGCCACAGGGAAACTTTTCAATAGATATACTTTTTTAATGTTACGGTTTTTGAACCAAGTGAATATACTATCTATGCAAAAAATAAAATACATTTTAAAAATAGAAAAAAAAGAAAAAACCTGGTAGAACTTGTAGACCTGCTTGTGAGTATGTGGCATATCTTTTTCATGTAATATATCACAAGTACCTTTCATAGTCAAATATAGTTCACCTTGATCCTTTTATAGGAACACATAAATCTCTATTGTATTGATTTACTATAATTTAGCAAAGCACATACTGACAGACATTTAATGTTTCCATCTCAACCTGCCAAACAATGTTGCAATAAATTCCTCTGTACACGCATATTTGCACACTTACCCAATTAGTTCCTAAAGACAAATTACTAAAAGTGGAATTGCTGGATCAAGAGTAAACATGTCATATTTTGATACATGTTGCCAGACTGCCCCTCCAGAAAGAACATCTTCAGCAATATACAGCTGCACTGATTGTAGTGGGTGAGAGTGCCAGTGACTCTCCACATGCTCACTAATCACTACCTGCTGTCATTTCTTCTCGTCTTTACTTATCTGCTATCAGCTTAAGTCTGCTTTCTTTAATTAATAACAAGGTTACTATGTTTATTGGCCATTTGAGTTTCTCCTTTCAAAAGTCCTCAGCTTATTTATTCTAGTAGCGTGTTACATTTTCTCACACATTTGTTTGTACTCTTGATATGCAACTGTTTTTAATCCTGTTTGTAGTTTATAAGTATTTTTTGCGACTCTGTCAATTTGTGTGCGGTGTCTTTTTCTATACAGAATATTTCATTTTGTAAATCAGATTTGGCAATATGTTCCTTTATGGATTCTGGATTTGGTGCACGCTTGGAAAGGCCTCTCATATCTCAAGATGATAAAAATATTCCGAGTATTCTATGCAGAGAAATTTAAAATAATTTCTTCCTTTGAAGAAGAATATTAGGGTACAGGGCTTCAGTAAAACAGAAAGGGGTGTGTATATAAACAAAATTACAATGGCTGCCCAGGTCACCATGATTTCTCTCCTGCCCGCATCTGACTGTGCTCCCATCCATCCCCAGTAGATCCTGAAGAGAAACTGTCAGTCTGTCCCCACCTTCCTGCCCAGTGATGGCTCTGCATCCTGTAACTCAGTTGAAGCCAACCAGAATGTCCCTCCAAAGGGTTTTCTTTCTGGTCCAAAGAAAGAGAGAAAGAAGCTCCTTTTCTCGGTGGTTATAAAACTACAACGGAATGGGCGTGGAGCTGCTGGCAGCCAACCTTCCTACTGAGCAGAGAAGCTGCCTGAGAGATTCAGCAGATAAGAAAAGAGAAGAGAAAATCAGAAATGAATTAAAATGCTGATGGTGTTCCAGGCCCTGGTTCTAGCTGTCTCCAACATCAGCTGAACCCCTGCTCTTCCTGTGGTCGGGGTCCACGTGTTGGAAAATTCCCTTTCCCACTTAGGCTGATCTGAATTAGAATTCTCTTATTTGAAATTAATCCACGGGTGATAGACTATGGGCCGGTAAAAGCTTGGAGAAGTCTGTCAAGGATTTTCTTAAGTATAAAGGAAAGCAAATTATCAAACAGGCAATGAGAAAATATTTTGATTTAGAGTAGGCATACTTAAGTTATCTCAAGAATATGTTAGACGTCCTTTTAAACTTCAATTATTTTGGCTGGAGTAGGATATTGTTATTCACAGAAATTAAAGCTAAAAACTACAGGCGTTTTTTGTTTGTTTTAGTGTTGCAAAATCTATAAATATTAAATATACCTTACTTGACAAATATTTAAATGAAATGCACCAGCTATGTCACGTTCCATCTGGCTTTTACTTGTAGTCATGCCTGTCTGCAGTGGTATTATCAGTTCCGGGGTTTATTCTGCCCGAAGCAGAGCCCACAGTGTGTGTCACACCAGAAAAGGTGGTCCTAGAACCTACAGACTTACACAGCCTTCTTGTGGCAATCTCAGAAAACCCTACTTCTTGAACCACTAGCCACATTCTATTTTTTAACAAGACATCAATTAACACAGAATCAAACCTCTATCTGAAGAAGCTTAGAAAAGTCAATCTGATTAACATATCCAAATATTCCTCTCCTGCCCAAATGTGTGGCATCCCAGTGGAAGCCAGCAACGTCCTACTCAGCAAGGTGAGTTGTGGCCAGAACTAGCAGAGAAACCAGCTCCAGAACAGAGCCCAAGAGTTCTGTCAAGGTGTTCAATGTCAATGAATCAAGGAGATCCGTTTTCTTTTCATACTAGACCCAGGGTCCAGAAAGGAGAAGACAAAGCTATTGGAGGAATACAATGGGCCTGACCACTAGAATTCAGCTTCACTGGGAGCAGAAGAAGAGAAACAAACCAAAGAGAAGATGGGCAGTGCCATTTCTATGATGGCAAGGCTCCCACTCTCACATCTCAGAAATAATTCATGAAAATATGGCATTAGGTTGTACAGTCTTACCTATAGAAGGCTGGAATTGTGAGGGAGCTGGTAGTGAAATATTTGGTACTGAAAGTGTGAAGACCTCTGCTGGGGATTGAACAGAGGGAGTATCTTCTGCTGGTGGTGTGAAATCTATCTCATCATCAAAATTATCTTCAAATTCCTAAAATGAAAGAGAGCAAGCATTCAAAACCACTGGCCACACTTAGAATAGGAGCATATTTACACACTCATTTGAAACTTGCTGCCACGATTTTTTTTTCCTTTTTGTACTTAATGTCAAGTAAAAAGCATATGCAATTGTGTTCTCTGACTCCAAACAGCAGAATACATAAGACAGGAAAATAAATTATACATATTTTATGTAATTTTTTAAACTGATAGTTTGAAGTTAAATGCAATGGAATTTACACGAACATACTATTTTAGGCTTAAAAATTTACTTTTTTAGTATTATAATTTTTCTTTTTTTGAGACAAGGATTTGCCCTGTTGCCCAGGCTGGAACACAGTGGCACAATCATGGCTCACTGCAGCCTGGACCTCTAGGGCCCAAGCAAGCCTCCTACCTCAGCCTCCTGAGTAGCTGGGACCATAGGCATGCATCACCATGTCCAGTTAATTTTTTGATTTTTTTCTGTAGAGGTGGAGTCTCCCTATGTTGCCCAGGCTGGTCTCAAACTCCTGAGCTCAAGCAATCCTCCTGCCTCAGTCTCCTGAAGTGTTAGGATTACAGGTGTGAGCCACCATGCCTGGCCAAGCAATTCTTTTAAAATTATTATTTATTTTCATGACATGATTCTTTGCATACTGAATCAAAAATTATCATTTTTAAGTTGTATATGCATTTCTAATTGAAATGTGATTTCTATCAAAACAAATGTTAAAAGACTCAGAAAAGATATTTTTAAGTGGGTCCTATTTCTCTGAAAAGAGTAACAATGGAAACACTACTAAATTACCTAGAAAAATCATCATGATCTGAACGACAAAGGTCACTAAAAAACTGTGTGGCGCGTAAGTGTAATTAACTTAAGCACGTCTGGCTTTCCAAAGATGACAACTTTACAATTGAGGATGTGGCAGGCGCAGTGGCTCACGCCGTAATCCCAGCACTTTGGGAGGCTGAGGCAGGTGGATCACTTGAGCCCAAGAGCTCTAGACCAGCCTTGGGCAACACGGCAAGTCCTTGTTTCTACAAATAATAATTTTTAAAAATTTGCCAGGCGTGGTGGCATGGAACTAATGGAGTAGTCCTAGCTACTCGAGAGGCTGAGGGGGAAAGATTGCTTGAGCCTAGGAGGTCAAGGTTGGATGACAGAGCGAGACCCTGCCTCAACAAAAAAAAAAAAAAAAAAAAGAGGATGCACCAATAAAGCTGTGGAAACCTTTTAAATGATGTTTGCTGGGAAGCTGTCGCAACTCTTCCTGTCACCATTCTGGTGAACTGGTATATCTTGATGTCCAAGTTAATTTACCACAGACACGGCCAATTATTATCAAGTCATTCATCAAGTCATCTGTTCAGATAATTAACCTGTTACCCCTCCAGGCACCATAACAGAAGCTGGGAACAGATCAGTGAACAAGACTGTTCTGCACTGAATGGTCTACAAACATCTTTCTTTTCGTTTTTCTTTTCTACCACCTCTCCTTAGTCCCCATCCAATACAAGAAAGAAACTAAGTTATAATGGTAGATTTCTCTAACACTTATGTTTCCACATGCATGTGAGAAGACATTATTCTCATATATGTTCTCCAATGCATTAAAGGACATTGTTGCTATTTGTATTGACAGAGTTGGGAGCAAGAAAAATGAGGTACTGTAACTTCAATCTGTGAGAGTATTTTTGAACAGAGGAAATTCTTCAATTTTCTTTTTGGATATTTCTAAATAGGGCTCTCTCTGTAAAATGATTTTGTCCATCACTCCTACCTTAAAATAATGCCATTCAAAATTTGGCAGCAGCATGACATACCACTAGGTATACCAACAGATGATTCTAAAGATTCAGACACATAATGTGGCATAAATATAAGAAAAATGGCCAGGCGCAGTGGCTCACGCCTGTAATCCCAGCACTTTGGGAGGCAGAGGTGGGAAAAGCACTTGAGCTCAGGAGTTCAAGACCAGCCTGGGCAACACGGTGAAACCCTGTCTCTACAAAAAATACAAAAATTAGCCTGGCACGATGGCATATGCCTACAGTAACCTTAGCTACTGGCAAGGCTAAGGTGGGAGGATTGCTTGAGCCTGGGAGGTTAAGGCTACAGTAAAGTGTGATCGTGCCACCGCACTCCAGCCTGGGTGACAGAGAGATACCCTGTCTGAAAAAAGAAAAGAAGAAAAACGAGATAAGCCTGGGTCGCTTTTAAAGTTATGCCGCTGGCTATCTGGATGAACGTGGGCAAGTCACCTGTGTTACCAGACTGTAGCTTCCTGGTCTGTAAAATGACTTCCACGGACCATCAGCTGTAAAACTGCACAGCTGTAAATCTAGAGAAAATCAGCAAATCACAGATGGAAATAACGCTTATGCATTCACACAGACTCTAGAGCTGGAGAGTCCTCTAACACACTGCAGCCCCTGCACCAGCATCGCCGGGGAAAGCTTGGTAACAATACAGATTCTCGGCTCTCACAATGAACTCCTGCATTCAATCCTGAGATTCAAAAAGGTTCGCATGATCTAAGGCAAGAATAAGGCATCATGAAATGTGAGACAGGGACTAGATTTCGGTATCAGCAACACTGATCAGGCTTTATCTTTGTCCTGAAATGGCCAGGTTTCTGTGCAAAGTCCCTCAGTAAGACTCACAGGCAAGGGCCACAAACTACCTACAATTGTGCCCCTATACTAGTGCAGTCAGCAGCTGCCCACAGCAGTGTCTGTAGGGGTTCTAAGGCCTAGGGACTGATGTTGCGAGTAAAACTCTACAGGTCTGGAGCAAAATCTTCTAAAGGGACTGATCTACATTAGTCTTTTCCGACCGCCCTCCTGCATTCTCAGCCTTCTGTGTGTATGTGGCCAGTGCTGACCCAAGAAAACAGCACATCTCTGTCTCCTCAGGGCTATCAGAAGACTCGGGGTAAAGACAGCACATAAAAACAGCTATGAGGTTCTAAAGACCAGGGCCCCATGTCCAGGGAAAACCAGGCTTTAGCCAGAAGATGACCTTCTTTTTTCCCCCAGTTTGAACCACTGGCCCTCCAGACTCCTGAGCCAGCCCTGTGCAGTCAGCAGGGCTCGACATTAAGAACCATTTTCTCTGCACACTGTATTCCTTTTAACAGGTATTTACAGAGCCCGAATGCACTCCAGCAGGCATGCAGTAAGTTCCAGAGGCTTTCCCGGCAGGTTCACTGGTAGATTCTACTATCTGCTGCTACAACCAGATCTTCTCTATTACCCTTCCTGGCCAGGACTTAACAATCCGCAGCCTTCTCCTCCCTGTTAGGGAACTGGAGGTTTTGATGATCTTCCTCTTTCACAAAACACCCTGGGGGATCCCTTTGCCTCAGTAATCTCAATGACCACAAATTTACCAGACTACAGAAGTTTGGGGGTGGAGAGGAACAATCGACCTGCTCTTCCCCATAGGCCTTATGGAGAGTGAATTCAATCATCACACTCCACTCCTCACTCAGCAAAAGCCTAAACTTACCACGGGCAAGTGGTTATTGTTAACGATGGAGGCGCAGCAAACTATGGCTGGTGCACCAAATCCAGACCTCCTATCTGTGTAAAGAAAGTCTTACTGGCACAAAGCCAAGACCATTTTTTTTTTTAACAGTGTCTGTCCTGGCAGAGTTGAGCTGCTGTTTTGCAAACTGTATGGTCAACAATATTTACTATTCACTAAGGCAGAAAATAGTTACTATTTAGCCATTAGGAGAAAAAAAAATCTGCTGATCTCTGCTCCCAAAGGACTGTGATATCCAGTTATTCCACTGAACAACATATCAGAAGATCATTTTAAGTGTTCCTACCCTCTGTGCTCACCTTAAAGTCTATTTCTGGGTCCTTACAGCAAGATACACAGTTTGCAATTAACACTATTAATATTATTAAACTGCACACACACAGGATCACGAAAGATGAGGAAACTTCTGCAGCAGGTGGTGCCTCCCCTGAAAAGAGAGATAAATAGTATTAAAAACATGTACATTCCAAAATAAACTTTAAGTAGTGAATCAAATTTTCCTCTACATACAAATGGGTATGCGGGTTAATAAAATAATGCTCGAGATAAAGCTGATGATCCATTCAGGATAAGAAGTTATTGTTTCCTTTGAAATCAGTTAGATTTACAGTGGAGTTAGAGACAATACAGAGAGTTCACACACACCCTTCGCCCAGCTTCCACTAATGTTAACATCATACAGTACCACAATACACTGATCAAAACTAGGATAGTAATGCTCGTAACAATGCGATGAACTGGACTTCAGGCTTTACTCAGATTTTACTGTTTTCTCACTGAAGTCCTTTTTCCTTTTCAGGATTCGATCCAAGCTACCAATGTTGCATTTAATCACCAAGTGCCCCTCATCTCCTCCAGTCTGACAGTTTCTCATCTTTCCTTGTGTTTCTTAACTTTGACACTTTTGAAGAGTGCTGGTCAGTTAGTTTGCAGAATGTCTCTCAATCTGGGTCACCCAATGTCTTCTCAGGATTAGACCAAGGTTGTGGCTGCCTGGGAAGGAGCTAGAAAATTCCAGGGGGGTGAACTGTCCTGCTTGCACAGCAGAGCACATGATCTGCTCCTGGTGAGGTGACCTTTGATCCTGTGGGCCAGGTGGCTCCCACTAGGCGTCACCAAACCACTGAAGGCCCACCTTTCCCTTATCACACTGTATTCCTCGAGAGCAGTGCTGGCCCACAGGGAAGGGACGTAAGCTGGAGGGAGGAGTGCTAGAGTCTGTAGACACAGCTTACAAACCCTCCAGTAATTAGTAAGATGGGAGGAAGAAACTTTGAGGCTATGCAACTGCCCTGTTTCTCCTTCAGGTCTTGCGCACCAATTTTTTGCATTTGTCAGCGCATCTTGCCTACAGCAATTAATACTGTGATGTCTGGAAGGTGATTTTCTATTTCCCTCGTTTCTTCTACATTTGTTATTTAGAATTTGGTAAGGAAGATTGGTCGCCTCTCCTCCCCTTATTTATTTTATTCAGTCATGTATACACTTATGGACTCATGGATATTTATTCTCTGGGCTGTAATCCAAAGCCATCATCATTTATTTTATGGCTCAAATGGTTCCAGCCTTGTCCACTGGGAGCTCTGTCAAGGTGACTACTGGATCTTTTTGGTACACCCCATCCTTCCCTTTGTCTCCAACTTTTCCTTACTTCTAGGCACTACAGGAAGCTCCAGCCTTCTCATATTTTCCCTACTCTGCTTGAGAACCAGACAGTGCTCCAAAGAGCCCTGGTCATAATAAGCACGCAGGGAATTGGTCTGCAGACTACAGCCTGTGTGCGGCCCGCTGTTGCGTGGGGGACCTCCCCCGACTCCCCGGTGAAGAATGATTTCTGTATCTTTAAGGGGCTATTTAAAAAAAAAAAAAAAAAAAAAAAGAAAGAAAATAAAACATGCCAAGGATACTGCCTGTGAGCCACAAAGCCTAAAATATTTTACTGCCTGGCCTTTTCCCATCCCTATCTAGAGCATAAAGATTTTTATATCTTATTTTTAGCAAGTTCTTCATTATCTGGAAAATATCTTATTCAACTAGGGTAGCTGAGAACCTTTTCTTTGTTAGAGCAAACTGCTAAAGTCTCAGCTACTGGAGTTTTACTGAGAAATAAACTTTTCCTTAATATCCTCATCTACGGCAGACAGTGAGCATGCCTGTAATCTCAGCACTTTTGGAGGCAAAGGTGGGATGATCACTTGAGGAGTTAAGAGACCAGCCTGGGCAACAAAGTGAAACTCCATCTCTACAAAAAATAAAAATAAAAATTAGCTGGGAGTGGGTGGCACATGCCTGAAGTCCCAGCTACTCAGGAGCCTGAGGTGGGAGGATGGCTTGAGCCCAGGAGGAGGAGGCTGCAGTGAGCTGTGAGCACATCACTGCACTCCAGTCTGGGTGACAGAGCAAGACTCTGTCTCAAAACATAAAAATAAATCTTCATCTATGGCTAATTAAGTGTTCAAATGCACCAAAAGGAAGGCAGAGAGATAAATTAATGAGGCTATTTTTTTCTTAAATGAAGCTAGGATACTTGAAGGAAAGAAAAACTAACCCAAACTCCTAGGGGAGCAAAACACATTCTTGAATCTAAAACAAGCTTCAGTGAAGATCGGGGAAGTCTAAAATGAACTGCAAACAGAACTAAGTCCTTTATCAATAACAAAAGGTCCCTTTGTAAAAGCAAAGCTGAAACACCATTGTTACAAGCGGGCTCAGTCTGTGCTTAAGAATAATATAGTTAACCAACGGGTGCTGAGAATCTCCAAGTTCTCAATCGACAAAGTCTAAAACAAAGGAAAGCCCATACATTTAGCACAGGAGGTAACTTGGTGCTTCCTCCCGAAACCAATCTGGAGGAAGTCAACTTTCACTGAGAAAAAGAATTCCCTAACTGCAGACACACTTGTGTCCATTTGGAAAACCTAAACTAAGTGAGGAGCTAGAGCCACTGAGAGCCAAATTCTTATGACTGAAGACCAAGAGGGACGATTTTCTTCTCTACCTCCTTGCAGTGAGCTGTCCACTCATCCAGGCAAGTAGAGCCTGTGCTTCTTCCCTGGAATTTCTTCTTTTTTTTCTATTAAGAGATGGGTGTCTCATTATGTTTTCCAGGCTAGTCTCGAGCTCCTGGGATCAAGCGAGCCTCCCAACTCAGCCTCCCAAAGTGCTGAGACTGCAGGCATGAGCCACAGTGCCAGATCACTGGGATTAATTCTGAAGAACTGTGCTTCACTCCCGATTCATAATAAAAATCAAATTTGCCTCCTGAGGATTATATAGCAAAGCGCTTTCACATACATTTTTTTAAAATTGATTTTTTAAGACACATCTGGATTGTACAGGAGAATAAAAAGAAAAAATCAGACATAGTTTGTCCACTGCATCTCTGAATTTCAGGTGCATTTCACACTTCAAACCAAATTAGTTTTAACTGGCAGCATTTCTTCTTTTTAATGGTACAAAAATAAGGGTGTGACTTATCATCAACCTCATCTGACATTTGATAAAATACAGTATTATTTCATTTGGTCATCACAACACCTTTGAGGTAATATGACCAGCTCCACACGTCACAGATGAAGAAACTGATATGTCCGTGAACCCAGGTAGGACAGTGTCAGGCCAGACTGAGTTTAGGTGTGTGGGGTACAAGCTTTCTCTCTTTCCTTGAAACCCCACTATTCTGCCTCAATGTGGTTAACTATTAACACTTAAGAACAGCCCACTGTCCTTTGAACCCAAGTCTGTCACTAATTAGGGTAGTTCATACTTCTGCAAAGCTGATCTTGAATTCTTTTTTCCTCTCTTTCACTCAGAGTTTTTGTTTTGTTTTTTAATCATCACAAACTACCCATTTATTATAAAACTAGATAAGGACGCCAGCCCAATTATATGATTCATCAAAGTGTCCTCTGTGAGTCGCTAAACAGGCATGAAGAGTCATAACCAGGTTAAGAACAATGAACTATGCCAAGCTTTGCCCTGGCTTTCTGCTGTGCTTACTTCTGCTAGGGGCTGCAGGGGCACCTACTCTCCCTTACTTAGATTTCCTCACTGTAAACCACGTCTATTCACCCTCAGTGAAAACTACTGCCTGAGAAATTTACTAGGTAGCTTCGAGTAGGCATTTTTAGTTACCCCTTTTTAAAACTTTACTTACAGTATTTTTCTTTTGATGAATCCAAAAGCACTGTACTTAAAGAAAACTCTATTTAGCAATGAAAAAAAAAGACTTCCATAAAATGAGGAAATCAAACATACGCTGGAAGGTGAGATGGGTTTGCAAAAACCACAAAGGGGAAGTAAATTCTGGACATGAGGAACCACAAATAAAATCCCCATACCGCTGTGGTCAAACTAGAAACCAGGCCCTGACATGGTTCCTGCCTATAGCCATTAACACCTGATAAAGAAAGGCAGTTTTAACTTTGCAGCCTGCAGCACTGAGAACTCAGTGCAGAAATCAGGCTAGTCATCCACTAAAGAACATCAATAACAGGCATCGCCATACATTTAGGCAGCTTTTCCCATCACAGATTGAGAGCCAGCACAACGTGAGGCCTGGAGTACTGCGTATGCTTCCCGCAAGACACTGATTAAAAAATACCCAGCATCTCTACAGTGCATTCTGTGAGTTTTCATTTAACAGTTTTCAAAGCATTTTAATAGCTATCTAGAACTCGATTTAATAAGCAGAAAACTTGAGAAACTCTACAAGGTAGGTACATATTATCTGTTTTAGAGACAGGTAATTTAGAGAATGCAATTTCTCAGTAATGACTCAGGGTAAGCCAGGAATACCACCTATTAATTCAACCATTATAACTCCAGCCCAATTATCTGATTCATGATCTCTAGAACCTCAAATGAAACTGGACCCACATGTAATTAACTGAAGAGTTGTATGTGAAACCATTTTTGGATTCAATAAAAAAAAATTCAAAGGCCACAGATAAAAAGAAATGATGATCAATGTCTAGATCCATTAGGGATTACAAAATGCCGGATATTCCAATGTTGTCAGTCCTTGTTCAGTCACTAGCGGATATACTTTTATAAAGAGAAATTTCCTCACACTTACTATTTGGTTAACCAGTGGTTCAAGTCATAAGGAAAAGCCAGACTAGATACTTAAATCTTTCTCTTTACTAGTTTTTTAAAAATGAGTTGGTTCACTAGCACCCTCTGGCAGTGAGCAGTTCAGAGAGCTACTGTCACTGTTTTGTGACATCATTATGAGCTAATGAATTTAAAGCACCCACTGTAGTTGTTCTGATTGATACTCACATTGTCCTATCTTTGGCAAGCAGGGCCTCTAAAGGGGTTTGCTCCCAAGCCCTCCGACAGAGTCCCAGCAGGCCAGGGTGGAATTCTTGTTTCAGGCTCATCTTTTATAGTTTTTGTTTGAGACCTCCTATCAATCATTTCCCCAAAGAGCCTTGGTTTCTTTTAAAGTGAACTGCCAATGTAAAGACCTCAATTTCAGGAAGTAGAGCTGCTTACTCACTGCCGGTGTTACAACTACCTTAGCAAACAATTTGTCACAGTTTTGTAACATTGAACTTGGTACCCCTGTGGTCTAAGCAGTTTCCCTCTTGGGGTAACAGCAATCAGGAAAATATGGCCAGTGGGTGAAATCCCACCCATAGTTTTTGGTTTTTGTATGGCATGAAAACTAAGAATTAAGAATCCACGTTTTCAAATCATTTTGATATCCAAAATAATATTTTATGACACATCAAATTTACATCAATAGCTGATAACACAGAAACAAAGACATCATGTGTCTCTAATGGAAAAACACATCACCACCTATGAAACAGTACTGCCCAAAACAAGCAAACAAAACCAGAATATCAAACCAAGCATCTAGATCCAAATGTCAATGTGTAGAAAACACCTTGAATAGTGAAACATGTTAAATATCACTGCAAGAATGTCATCAGCAAAATACAGGCTATGAAAAACACTTGGGGAGTGAAAACCTAGGAAATTGTAAAAAAGAAGGAGATCAAGGGATGGAGGGTGGCAAACATTAGGAGACTTAAAAGATCTACCCACCAATTCCAACATATGGATGTTATTTGAATCATGATTCAACCTATTTTAAAACTTATGACATTTCAGGCTATCAGAAATCTGAACACTGAATAAATAACTGACCACATTAAGAAAACACAATTCATTTCTCCTAGGAGTGATAATGGTCATATGGTTGTTTTTAAATGTAGTCCTTATTTTTTGGAGATAGTGACCTACTTGATGTCTGGAATTTGCTTCCAAACAGCACGAGGCGTAGAAGAAGTGGACGGAGGCAGCATGAAGAAAGATGAGCCGCAGCTAATTCAGGCTAGGTGGAAGCTGTGTGGGAATTCATTACAGTATCTATGTCTTGCATGCTTGAAGCTTTCATTTATTAAATAATTTTTCCCATGCATTAAACAGAAAGTTTAAATAAAAAAACAGATACCATAATTTATAATTCATATTCTTGTCTACTCTTGATAAGGGCATTCATGTGCTAGGGCTGCCGTAACCAAGCATCACAAACTGAGTGACTCGAATGACCAAAATTTATTCTGTTTTGGAAGCTACAAGTCCAAGATCAAGGTGTCAGCAGGACTGGTTCCTTCTGAGGGCTGTGGTGGCAGTATCTGTTCTAGGCCTCTGCTTGCTTCTAGTAGTTCGTTGCCTTTTCCCTAAGTCTCTTCCCATCATCTCCCCTCTATGTATGTCCATGTCCAAATTCCCCCTTCTTATATACAAGGACAGCAGTCACTCTGGATTAGGGCCCACCCTCATGACTGCATTTTCACTTGACCATCCCCGTAAAGACCCTCTCTCCAAATAGGGTCACATTCTGAGGCACTGGGATGAGGGTTTCCACGTATGAATTTGGGGGGAACACAATCCAACCCATCTCTAGGAGAGATGTTTAAACGAAAACAAGGAAAAACAAAGAAGAGCCAGAGATCAGTAGGTGCACCTGTCAACAGCAGTTGCCTGCAAGGACGGAAACGAAGTGGCTGGGGGACAACAGTCAGAGGTGCTATATCCTTTCCTACTTGTTGAATTTTGTACCCCAGGCTTCTCGCCATCTTTAACCTAATGTCAAAACTCCTTAACAAGGCTTCAGCATCCATCATTGCCTGGCTACTCCTGAGCTCTCCAGCCCTGACTCCCATCACTCCTCCCCAGCTCTCTACTACAAGCTACAATGACCCTCTCTCCATCCTTCCAGATGGATCTTCTGCCACTTCATTCTCATATCTTCCCCTATCCAAAGATGCTACCATGACACCCCCCCACCACCCATTCATCCCTGCCCACCAGAGCTCAACTTGGAAACCATCCTTGAGGCCCACGGATGGAGTACCTGCCTGTGCACCCCCAATTACCCTGCATTGCCCCATGGAATCTGTCCATGTTGTAAATACCCATATGCCTTCCCTACTAGGCTGCACGATGAATGGTGTCACCGGCCGGGCTTGTATAATCCACCAATGACTCCCCAGAGCCTGGCCCAGTGCCTAGCATTCAGGTAGAAGTCGGGGGTAAAGAAAAAGAAAAAAGTGAGAGAGAGAGAGAGAGCAATGAAGGGGCATGAGCAAGTGAGGGAAAATAAGCAAGCAAAGGAATACAGGAAAGCTAACCATACAGGGAAAAAGAAAAAAAAACAGAAAGAAACCATAACCAACCTACTGGATCACAGAATAAACTTTATGGGCTAAGCACAGCAGCTCATGCCTGTAATCCCAGTGCTTTGGGAGGCTGAGGTAGGAGGATCACTTGAGTGCAAGAGTTCAAGACCAGCCTGGGCAACATAGTTAAGACGTCATCCCTACAAAAATATGTGGAAAATTAGCCAGGCACGGTGGCACACACCTGTAGTGTGTACTTGGGAGGCTGAGGCAAGACGCTCACCTAAGCCCAGGAGGTCAAGGCTGAAATAAGCTACAATCAGACCACTGCACTCCAGCCTGGGCAACAGAGTGAGACTCTATCTCCAAACAAAACAAAAATGAATAAACTTATGGGCCATGTACGGCAACTCACACCTGTAATCCCAGTGCTTTGGGAGGCCGAGGCAGGTGAATTGCTTGAGCTCAGGAGTTCAAAACCAACCTGGGTCTCTACAAAAAAAAATACAAAAAATTAGCTGGGTGTGGTGGCATGAGCCTGTAGTCCCAGCTACTCAAGAAGCTGAGGTAGGAGGATGGCTTGAGCCTGGGATGTTGAGGCTGCAGTGGTCCGTGATCGTCTCACTGCACTACAGCTTGGGTGACAGCCTGCGTGACAGAATGAGACTCTCTCAAAAAAAAAATAATAAACTTATGTTTTCAGGGTCAAACAAATAAGATTATAAGAGAAGCACTCCTTCAATAATTTTGCACTCTTACTCGGCACCATTTTTCCACTATTAGCATACACTGTATTTGGGTGGCGAACCGCTTATTCCCCAGGTCTCCAATAACTCCCACAAACATGTACCCACTTTCTTTCAGCTGCATAACTAAGGTATTTTATTAAAAAATACGTTCTCGCAAAAAGTGGATTTCCTCCAATTTATGTTTTCTCTCAAAAATGGGTGTTTATCCACACGCACCACATTCTCGCACAGCCTCATCTCCCTGGAAGCCATCAGAGCATTCTACTCAGTGCCAGCAAAGCGAGACTCTAAAGGCACCATCTTCCCCAGGGAACCCCCAGAGGGGCAGGACTAAGAAGAAAGCCCCACACATGGGCAGAGCCACAGCCCTTGGACCTCTACACCAACATTTGTTTAGGAACAAAACAGGAATCTTAACTGGTGCCATCTAAGATGTGATTTAAAAGTGTTTTAGTCTGAACACTGCATGTGTTAGTTTGCTAGGGCTGGTAAAACAAAATAATACAGACTGGGGCTTAAACAACAGAACTTGACTTTCTCATAGTTCTAGAGACTAGAATTCCAAGACCAGGTGTCTGCAGGCCTGGTTTCTCCTGAGGCCTCTCTCCTTGGCTGCGGACAGCCACCTTCTCCCTGCCTTCTCAAAGGTCTTTCTTCTATGTGCATCCCTGGTGTCTCTGTGTGTATCTAAGTTTCCCCTTCTTAGAAGGACACCAGTCAGAATGGACTAGGGCCTGCCCTTAGGGCTTCGTCTTAACTTATTCACCTGTTTAAAAGCCCTATCACCAAATACAGTAATAGTCTGAGGTACCTGGAGGGGTACAACTCAGCCCCTAGCACTGTGTCAATTTACTCATCTTTTCACCCTTTTAAGTTTTTATTTTTAAGGGTAAAAATGGGTGTATATATGTATGGCATATGTGTGATGCTTTGATACAGGGATATGAAGTGTAATAACCACATCAGGGTATTTGGGGTATCCGCCACCTCAAGCATCGATCATTTCTTTGTGTTAGGAACACTCCAATTCCACTCCTTTAGTTATCTTAACATATACAATCAACTGGTCAATGTATTAATTGAAGAAAGCCAGTCCCCCTGGCAGGGGTCCATCCTTGACAGCACAGGCATGAGCATGAGGGCATCCTGCCTTCTCACTGGGAAAGCAAGTGTACAGCAAGGCTCAGGTCCTCACACAACTCACCTGTTTTCTGTTCTGCCCAGACCCTCTCACCTCAGGAATTTGTGTAACAGAATTCTGTGCCCACTTAAAAGTTAACAATGGTGGCTACTTAGACAAAGAAAACTCATAGAACTGAGGGAAGCTCAGGGCTCCAACCTTCCAAATGGTCCATATTAAAGCCCATCTCTAAGACACATCATTTGGGCATTTTTCTTTTAGCACGTTAGGACCTCTACGTCTGCCTTCCTCTTCCAACACCCTGACAAGTAGCACTGCAGCCCAGAGACTTAATAAAATGAATCATCATCACACTACTTGGGGGAAAAAAATGTGAACAATCAATTATTGCAGATCACACATTTTTATTTAACACCTGAAACTTACAAACCCATCTATCATCAAGGTTTCCTATACACAGAATTTTAAGTCACAAAATGTTTTCCTTGCCATAATATTAACAACACATCTATTTATAAGAACATTAAATAACCTAGACTCTCCCTAAGCTATTCTAATATTGGAAAGGAAAGGGGAAATGAAGCATGGTACTAAATATATTCAACTACACAGAACAGAAAATAATGCACTGATGATCCAGTCGATGAATCAGAGATTCCACAAAGACCCCTAAGCCAGAATATCAACAGCCTAGAAAAACAGATCGCACTGTGTGCTCATCACAGACAGGGAAGTGTTCCTCTTGTTCAAAAGTGATTTTCAAGGTCAGCCAGCCCAACTGCTCTCTCACACTTGCAGAAAGGTTATATAATTTGAGTGCTAATTAAATACCTGTGAATGAGATCATTTTATACGAAGCTGCTGTTTCTCCCGGCCTATTCCACTAAAATTTGTTATCAAAGAGTCATTTCATTCCTGCTTTAAAACACTAACTAGGATGGAGACTACCACAGAAAAGCTCATCTAAGGCAGCACGGTGTGGCCAAAAGAATGTCGGGCTTGAATGACTTCTGCCGGACCACCGGGTCCCCACACCCCAAGAAATGATGGGCTGGATATATTAACTAGAGTCTCAGTTAAGCTGTTGGCATAGCTATCCTGTGGAGTCATCCACAGCGCTTCTACGTTTGTAACACCTTTGAATGGTGGTTCCACAGTCCAGGAAGCCAATGCAGGAACAGGAAGCATCTAGTCCTGGAGGAGAGACGCACAGCCAGGTTCCCAGGGCTTCACCCCCACAACTATACCTTCAGTGGACCACCAACGTCTAGGGGAAGGATATTCTGTTTTACCACACAACTTCCCATAGAAATCTACAGAGATGTGCAGCCCAGCCACTGGCAGTACTAGATTCGCAACCCTTAGCCAATCCTACTTCTGCACAATACAGCCCAAAGGATGAAGAGGTGCCCTAATGTCCGTTCCTTACTTCCCATGGAGGCCAGACCTTAAATAGCCTAGAAAAACATGTCTACTTTTTATTTAAAATCTCCAACAATCCCTCATTGGAGTCTGTGTTCTCAGAGCCCTTCTAGCTTCCTAAAGCCTAAGTTCTTGCGAATATAACTGAAATGCGATCTTAGGCAACGTGTTCTTCAAAGTTCTCTCTTAGAGAGAAAGTGCATGGTAGTAGTGTCGCAGCAAGACTGGCCGCGAGAGACAGCTGGGCATGGGTTTGGGGAGACAGGATTCACTACACTCTTCACTCTACTTCTGCATATGTTCAAAATTCTCTACAATGAAGTTTTACTTTTTAAGTACTATCTTCAAAACTAAGCCAGAAACTGCTTACAACTGTGACCTTGAGAAGGTTCTACAGCGCAAAGGCAAGATCATTGAGAGTTTCCTGTTGATAATGTTGCAACTGGATGACTTTATGTCATACAGAAAAATAAGCCCAAAGACAATTCAATATGTAATTAGGTGCTTCCAGATACTCAGGTATCCAGCCCAAGATAAAAGACCTCCAGATAGTTAAGAGGGTTACAGGACAGGGGTGTCACCTACTGAAATGGCTGTGCAGTCACCCTACTGTGAAGCCCACCAGTTAGAAAGCCACATCTAAGCCGGGCACGTGGCTCACACCTGTAATCCCAGCACTTTGGGAGGCTGAGGCAGGCGGATCACCTGAGGTCAGAAGTTGGAGACCAGCCTGACCAATATGGTGAAACCACGTCTTTAAAAAAAAAAAAAGTTAAAAATTAAAAAAAGAAAGCCACATCTAACACATTTATTCATTCAACAAACATTTACTAAGCATCTTTGATAAGACAGGTGCTGCTATAGGTTCTAAGAATACAGAAGTAAAAAAAAAAAAAAAGCAAAGTCCCTGCACACAGGACAGGCAATAAGCAACTAAGTAAATATATGATACCTCAGATGGCAAGAAGCAATACTGAAAAATAAAACAAGGGACTGGGGAGACTGCTATTTTATGTGGAATGACCAGGGAACACATTTCTGCTATTACAACTAACTCACGCAACAAATGATAGTGATTTGGTCCCAGGAGGGTTATAAAAATAGTCAATATTTACATGGTGCCTACAATGTTCCAGGCAGTATTCTAAACTCTTCCAATTCCATAACAACTCTTTGAGGTAGGTAGTATCATTAGCCCCATTTTATGTTACTTTGTTTTTTTTTTTTTTTTTTTAGAGACAGTCTTGCTCTGTCACCCAGAGTGGAGTCAGTGGTATGATGGTAGCTCACTGCAGCTTTGAACTCCTGGGCTCAAGCAATCTTTCCACCTCACCCTCCCAAGTAGCTGGAACTACAGGTGTGCACCACAAGGCGCAGATAATTTTTTCATATTTTGTAGAGACAGGGTCTCACTATATTGCCCAGGCTGGTCTCTACCTCTTGGCCTCAAATGATCCTCTCACCTTGGCCTCCTAAAGTGCTGAAATGACAGGCATGGGCCACCGCCCTGGGCTAATTTTTTAAAATTATTTTGTAGAGATAGAGTCTCACTATGTTGCCCAGGCTTGTCTCAACTCCTGGCCTCAAGTGATTCTCCCCGCCCTGTCCTCCCAAAGTGCTGGGATACAGTCGTGAGCCACTGTGCCTGATGAACCCCATTTTAAAATGAAGAAATGGAGCACTGAGGAGGCAAAGTAACTTCTCCAAGGTCAGACACTACATGGTGAGGCTCAGGCTGCAAGCTCTTCCCGCTCCATGACAGTGTAGGGGATGAAAGCAGGCGGAGCCAGGACTTACTGGCAGACGTGAGGTATAGCTGGAAGGAAAAGGGGCACGGAGGACACCACCAATCTATTTATTAACTCCCGTCTCTGAAACAGGAACAGACTTCGAGTACCACCTGACATTTGAAAAACCTCTTGGGTAAAAGACAGTGCCCAACCCAAACAGATCCAAAGGAACCTGAGGGAAAGAGAAAATGGAGGGGTTAAAAAATAATAAAAACAATAACTGTAACATTCTCAGCAATCAGAAGAGACAGTATACTCATGAGAAGAAAGATGCTATTTAAAATGTGGGGGAGGGGGGCCTCCTGGAAATCAAATGAAACTGAACAAAATACTTGCATATAGCAGTAGAACACAGACAAAAAAAATCAACAGAAGTAGAAGCTTATTCCAAAACATACAACAATCTGCTGATAGAAGCTTTAGATGGAAAGAACAAAGGAAAAGACAATTCTTCCCCAAAAGTGTGTGCGTGTATACACATACGTGAGTATGTCTGTGTGTGTGTGTGTGTGTGTGTGTGTGTGTGTGTATGAAAATTTTCCAGAACTAAAGCACACAAAGTTCAAGGTTCAAAGGGCCCACTGTGTATCCATGTTGATTAATGAAATGAATGTAAAGAGACTCATACCAAGACACAGTTTTACAACTGTTCAGAATCTAGACACAGAGGAAGTTGGAAAAGCTTCAGACCTCTCAATAGGCTGGACAGCAGCCACAGAGACACCACTGCAAGACTGGCATAGGGCATAAGGGTTCCAGGACACAACAGCCAAACAACAGAGAGGAGACTTAAGCTCCTGCCGAGCACTGGACAAATTAATGATGTGTTCATAAAAAACTAATAAAAGATGTAAAAGAAATGTAATAATCACAAACACTATAGGGTCAGTTGCAAATAATATTTGCAGCCATAAAAATATAAATAGTGATTTAATAGAAAGGTTTGAGTGACGTGTTAAGAAGGGTGTACGCACGTATGTGTGTATGAATATATAAATCCTTGTCGAGCATAGTAGAAACTCAGGATCTAATTAAACCAACAAACAGTGCTACTAGCACATGACCCCGCAATGTGGCTAAAAGAGCCGCAGGACGCTGACACTGGGAGCAAGCAGTAGGGATGGGGAGGAATGGGACAGGACAGGGACTCCCTATTTTTATGATAAACCCTGGAAAAATATTTAATTTTTTAAAACTATTTACATGCATCATTCGACAGATTTACAAAATAGATAAAGGGGGAGTGAAAAAAAAAAAGAGAACCAAGGAGATAAGAAACAACACTTAATGGAGGGGACAGGAAGAAAGAGAGCTGAGTAGGAAACGGGAAAGAGGATGTTTCAGCAGCAACAGGCAGGCACGTTACCATGGAAGGCAGGGGAGAAAAGCATGTTTAAAAGTGTTGTGGAGGCCAGGCACAGTGGCTCACGCCTGTAATCCCAGCACTTTGGGAGGCAAGGTGTGAGGATCACTTGAGGCCAGGAGTTCAAGACCAGCCTAGGCAACATAGCCAGACCCCATCCCTACAAAATATTAAAAAATAAATTAGCCAGGCGTGGTGGCATGCACCTGTAGTCCCAACCTGTACTCGGGAAGCTAAGGCAAGAGGATTGTCTGAGCCCAGGAGGTTGAGGCTGCAAGGAGCCATGACTGCACCACCACACTCCAGCCTGGGGGACAGAGTGAGACCCAGTTTCAAACACACACACACACACCATGTAGATAGATACACTGAACTGTTATTTATTATATAAGCCGAGGGCAAAGGTCCAGCAGGAGAAAGCAAAGAGGACATGAGTGAGGTATGCTGCAGCTGCCAGGGAAGGGTGGGATGAGAGGCATGGATCACAAAGCTTGTTTTAAAGAGCTGACAGAAACAAGAGGAAAAAAATGATGTCTGTCAACTGCTCCACACACTTTTTAAAATGCCTGCCCATGACTCTTGAAAGGATATACAAAATATCCGCCAATGAGCTCTTGGGATCTACAGCAGTTGGGAGATTCCTAAAAGCACCCAGGGTTGGAGGAGAACGAGGACGGAGAAACTGACTATGGGGCACTATGTTGACTGTTTGGGTGACAAAATTATCTGTACACCAAACCCCTATGGCATGCAATTCACCCATCTGACAAACCTGCACATGTATCCCCTGAACCTAAAATAAAAATTGGAAAGAAAAAAAGGAGTCCAGACCTTCACAAAAGCATATAAATCAATGGTGATGTTTAAAGTATCTTCTATGTTTACAAATGAATGCTTACAAGTTTATGATCACATTTCTTAAAAGTCAAAAAGTATTTTTATACCTTTAATTAAATGGTACAAAGTCATCTCATAGGTGGAAACTAAATAGTTGTTTTCCTTAAGACAGGGTCTCGACAGGGTCTGGCTCTGCCACCCAGGCTGGAGTGCAGTGATGCTATCACGGCTCACTGCAGCCTTGACATCCCCAGCTCACTGGCTCAAACAAACCTCTCACCTCAGCCTCCTGAGTAGCTGGGACCACAGGAGGGTGCCA
>CAUYLG010060968.1:0-24954 GCA_963573385.1 Cacajao melanocephalus | reverse complement strand
ATGGCTGCACAGTATTCCATGGTGTATATGTGCCACATTGAAGATCATAAAGCTGTCATTCCACTTACTCTTATTTCTGTCATCTCAGTTGAAAAGTTAGCTGTAAGTATTAATGCTGCTTGGTTGCTGTTATTCTTTAGTAATAAATACATGCATAGCTTTTTGTCTGGCAGCATTTAAGGTTCTTTATCCTGGGTTTCATCAGTTTGATTATCATGTGCTTATAGGTAATTGTTTTTGTACTTGTCAGACTTGGGATTTGTAGAGATTTTGCAGTGCACAGCTTCAGAATTTGGCAAATTTTCTTTCTTTTTTATTTCAATTTTTATCTTAGATTCAGAGGGTGCATGTGCAGTTTTGTTACAAGGGTATATTTCATGATGCTGAGGTTTGGGGTATGAACAATCCCATCGCCCAGGTCCTGAGCATAGAACCCCATGGGTAGGTTTTCAGCTCTTCCCCGACTCCCTTCCTTCCCCTTTAAGCCATTTTTAATGTCTATAGTTGCCATCTTTATGTCCGTATTTACCCTATATTTCACTCCCACTTATGAGTAAGAACATGCAGTGTTTGGTTTTCTATTCCTGCGTTAATTCACTTAGGATAGGCCTCCAGCTGTAGCCATGTTGCAGCTGAGAACATAATTTTATTTTTTTGTATGACTGCGTAACAACACGTTGTTTATCCAATCCACCATTGATGGGCACCTGGATTGATTCTATGTCTTTGATGTGTGAATAGTGCTAGGATGGACGTATGAGTGCACGTGTATTTTTGGTAAAATGAGTATTTTGAGTAGATACCTAGAAGTGGGATTGCAAGGTCAAATGGTAGTTCTATTTGATTTCCCTTGGCTATCACAAATAATAACAATCATAATTTTGCTTAAGGATTTTTTCATTTGATCTACATACAAGCACAAGTTTCTAATAAAGCTCTCTTTCAGAAGACAACTACATGTTATACAAAAAACCTTGTCCCAGAAAGTCAAAACTTTCTTTTTAATAACGCTACAACTGCATTGTTGCTGTATTTCTACATTGCCAGAGCTTGAAAAGACAGAGTTTTGTGTACAGAAATTTGTTTTTCAAATATTCACGTTTAAAAGTTGATCCATATCACTTGTTGGCATATAAAGCATGCTTACTTCTAAATTTCCGCAATATATCCAATAAGGTAGACTTTTTCTGGAAAGCACAATTATCATATACATATTACTAGAAAATGCAATATCATATTATGCTCTGGTATCATTACAGTGAGAATATGGCACTATGAGGAGATTTTAACAGTGCAAAATTGCATTATGTTCAAATTTATCCATATGTTAATTTACATTACATCCCATCTATTTCTACAGATGAATGCAAATTCTAGGATTTACTGGCCTGTATTTTACCTGGAAATTGGTGCAGATAGAAGGCAAAGAAGTAAGAAGGATTGCTGTCTAGGAGCTTTAAAATGAGTCAAAATTAAGTTTCCTTGGAGCTGCTATTCTTTTAAAAAGCCAAGATTTAAGGAGAATAACATAGAAATGTAATTTATTCTAAATAGAAATAAGGAAAGCCATAGCCAACAAAACCCTTGAAAATTGGACTGTTCTAACAAATTATACTAATGATGGGAATCAGCATTCCTATCAGAATTTGTAAATTTCAGATAATCCCATTAGGCTTGCTTCTTAATTATCAAGGTTCTTTGAAGAAATTTACTATTTGAATCCCTCAAAATAATGACTCTGGGGTTTGTTTTCACATCAGCTCTGGGTGCTGTTTTGCCAAAGCCATAGCTAAAAACTTGAGGCCATCAGTATCCCTTTCTCCCCTGCGACAATGCAGTTCACGGAGGCACTCTTTCTTCTTCAGCCATCTTGTTCATAACACCTCGGTTTTACTTACATCTGCCCTCGTGATCTTATTGTTTATTGGTTAGTTGGTCGGTCGGTCGGTCGGTCGGTCAGTCGGTCGTCAGTCGGTCCGTCAGTCGGTTGGTTGGGTTGCTGAGTTGTTTTGTTTTGTTTTGTTTTCACAGCCTTTTTAAGAAGGAAATTCACATTTCGTACAATTCACCCATGTAAGGTGTACAATTGAATGCTTTCTAGTACATTCACAGAATTATGCATCTGTCACCAGTACCAATTATAGAACATTTTCCTACCTTTAAAAGAAACATGGTTTATTGATCCATTCATTATCTGCTGAGCATTTGGGTTATTTCCACTGTTTGGCTATTATGACTATTGCTGCTTCTGAACATGTCTGTACAAGTTTTTTGTGTGGACCTGTGTTTCCTATCTCCGGACTACACACCTAGGAGTGAGCCGTAACTTTAACCACGTGAGGGATGGCTGCAGACACCTGCAAACATTGCAGGACTTTCTGTCCCTGGTGTCAGTCGTCTCTTACTTTACTATTTTAGCTCCATGGTGGGTCTTGTGACTCTCTCTGCATTATTCTCCTTATCAGTACAATCTTGGTTATTTTTAACCTTTTACTTCTTGTAAATATTAAATCCCCCTCAACATCTATATAAAAAGCATGGCTTGGATTTTGGAATTACAATTAACCTGTAGATTGTTTGGAGTACACTTGAAAGCATTTTAATATTGACTACTACTCATGGAAGTGGAATATCTTAATGCTTTTTATTAAATGTTTGGCACATTTTTGTAGTTTTGCACCTGAATCATTAATTTTATGCCTATATGTTTGATAATATTGTTGCTCATAGAAATGATATTTTTTAGTTATATTTTATGATTGCTGTTTGTTTGCAATAACACTTGCTAGGACCTCCAATAAAATGTCACATGGGTACCGTGAAAGCAGACATTCTTGTTTGTCTTTTCTACATAAATAAATCCATCTATACTTTCTCTCAAGACTTTTTATTGTAGGACTTCCGTAGTTATCTCTTATGAGGTTAAGAAAATCTTCTTATACTAGGAGTTCTCTTTTATTAATAAGTGTCACATTTTATGAAAGCTGGATCAGTTGAGATAATCAAATGTTTTCCTTGATCTGTGATTCAGCTGATTAACTTTTATGTTTTCTATTACTTGTCTATCTTTGCATTAGAGAACCAAACCAACTTGGAAATGTGCATATCTGTAATATGATGTTGATTTCCCTGGCTAACACTTTGCTTGTGGTTTTAGAACTGCATGTATCATTGAGACTGTCCTGCCATTTTCTTTTCTGCTACTGTCCTGTGTGTTTGGCATGGAGATTGCATTGCTCAATAAATTGGGTCAATAAAATGCCCCCTCTTTCTGTTTTGTTTTGTTTTTTCTGCTTGTGTAAAATTGAAACTGTGATATGCTTTGGCTGTGTCCCCACCCAAATCTCATCTTGAATTATAATCCCCTCGTGTCATAGGAGAACCTGGTGGAAGCTAAGTGAATCATGGTGGCAGTTTCCCACATGCTGTTCTTCTGATAATGAGTTCTCACAAGATCTGATGGTTTTATAAGTGTCTGGCATTTCCCCTGCTGGCACTCAGTCTCTCTCCTGCCAACCTGTGAAGAGGTGCCTTCTGCCACGATTGTAAGTTTCTTGAGGCTTCATAGAACTGTGAGTCAAGTAAACCTCTTTTCTTTATGAATTATCCAGTCTTGGGTATTTTGGGTATCTTTTCATAGCAGTGTGACAACCGACTCATACAAACTGTCTTTAGAAGCTTGGTAGAAGTCATTCATGTAATTATCTGAGTGGTGGCACTCACCTGTAAAGTTATCTGAGACTGGAAAATCCCTGGGGCAATCTTTTAAACTACTAACTCAATTTCCTTGATAAAATTATTCAGACCTCTCCTCTCTTAAGTCACTTTTGGCAAGGTGTATGATTTAATAATTTTTCCATGTTTATAAGATTTGCATTTTATCTGAGATTTACACAGCATTCCATTTTATCTTGGATTACTAAACACTAACAAAATGTTTAATATTTTCTAATTTTGATATCTCATACAATTGTGATTATGCCAACATATTATTCTCTATTATTATCAATTTTCCTTTCTCTTTTTCATCTTGATCAACCTTGCCAAAATCAATGCTCCTTTTGTCTATCTTTTTTAAAACCATCCAGCTCTGTTAACGCCTTGCTTTATCTCTGCTATTGATGAAGCTTCAAGGCCTTTGTCACTACTGTTGCCTTCTTCCAACTTTTATAGGGTTGGGTCTTGCTCTTTTCCTCACATCTGAAGGTATGCACTTCGCTCATTAACTTTCAACTTTTTTGTGTTCTCATATTGTTTCTAATGCATAAAATTCCCATGAAAATCCTGCTCTCCTGGGACTCAGAGTTTTGATGTATTCTTTGCTTCTATTGCCTGCTGGCGGCGCCAGAGGGTGCAGTGAACATGACCCACCCACTTGACGTGAAAATGTGATGTCGTACTGATAGCACTCCAGGGTCCCCACTGCGCTTTTTAGGTAAGTTCTGTGTGGAACACGTAGGTTGTATTATAACCATTGGACATGTCTCGAAACTGGAGAGTGAATTTCTTGGGGACAAAGATGTGTTTCTCCTGGATTTGTGCTGGCTCAAAGCAGAAACTTAGGAAAGGTTCTGGAATAGACGTGCAATGTGAAATGGGTAAGACAGAGTGCGCAATGATGCAGGAGAAATAATATGATCTGTTTAGTTATGAAGTCACAGAAATGTATATAAACCACTTTGAAATGTGTATTTATTAATTATGTTTAACTTGGAAAGATGCATTCACTGCAGCATCCATTAGGATGAATGGAAATTATGCCAGCCTGTAAATTCGGCCATCAACCTGGTCCTTCTCACAGCAAAGTCAAAGGTCAGCACATAATGGTTGCGCATTATAATATTCTCGGGAGCTGCCCTCTCACAGGGATGCAGTTTGAATTAGCTAATTGATGACTGCCAAGGGCTTTGGCGAGGCAAGGCTCTGCGTAACTGATAATTACTATTATTATCACAGGGACTAAGATGTTTGGCATCACTCTGTGAACAAAGGGCTGAGATATGAATTTGCTATAAGATATAATGTAGCTAACAAAAAGGAAGTGTGGAAATATGGAACATACAGCGTCTCAAGTAGCTGAGTTTTGTTTAGAAAGTTGTTTCTGCTTTGTGTGCCTGATAAGGACATCAAAACAGGCAACATAATGGGCTTTTTATACACCCAGAAAGGCATCCCAAAAGATTGCTCATTTCTTTTGCGTTAGAAATATGAGACTTTGCGTGCAGAGAAGAGTTCTCAAGATTGCCAGAGACTAAGCACAAGTCGTCAGAAGTTTAGACAATAAAGGGACGTCTGAAAGACACCTGAGACAAGACACAGAGAATATCCTGCCTTCAAGGTGTCACACCCAATGTGTGTAATTTCCTGGACCAATTTTTTTTTAATGGCAAACAGATTTCCTTAAATAAATTTGGGACATTCTGACCAGGTGCAGTGGCTCACACCTGTAATCCCAGCACTGTGGAAGGCTAAGGCAGGCAGATCAAAGCCAGGAGATGAAGACCAGCTTAGATAACATGACAAAACCCAGTTTCTACAAAAGACACAAAAAATTAGCGGGGTGTGGTGGCTCACATCTGTAGTCCCAGCTACTCGGGAGATTGAGGCAGGAGGATGGCTTGAGCCTGGGAGGTTGAGGCTGCGGTGAGCCATGATGGAATCACTGCACTCCAGCCTGGGTGACAGAGCGAGACCATGTCTCAAAAAAAAAAAAACAGTAAAATAATACATAAATTTGGGGCATTCTTTTTGTTATCCTGGCAGAGAGGATTGGTTGGTTTTGGTTTCGTTTTATTTTTTCCCCGGGTCATTAGATCACAAGAACACACACAAGTTTCAGCCGGAATGGGTGGCTGCACACCGCCCACTGGTGAGGTCTGCTTCTCAGTGCAGCTCATGCCAGCTCACAGGCCTCACCGGCAGGCCAGCCAGGATCGCTGCAACCTGCCCGGAAGATGAGCTGATGAGCTACTGGCTGGGTTTCCAGTGATACCAAGTGGTGCCATTTTGTCTCACACCACTGTCTAAAGCAGGGAGGTAGTAGGAAGATGGAGACCAAAATGGGGAATCCAAGGAAAGCACAATTAAAAACAAACACTGCAAGGCCTCCATGTCCCACTGTGTTGGGCTATGGATCATAGGGTCAGAGAGCTGCAGCTGGGACAGTGCGATTATTTTCCACGTGAGCTCACATGGAAGGAGCTGAGCACCACTCCTGGGGGTCCAGCACCCTGTGCTGTGATGACTCAGAAGAGCTACACCTCCTGCTCCAAGCTCCTGAGCTGCCCACCACTGAAGACCACTTTACCAGTGTTCTCCTGCAGTGTTTTCGTGGATCCTTTCCTGGGAACTAACAGGGATAGGAATGGGAGAGAGAAGAGAGAAGAAACAAAAAATTCATGACAGAACCTTTGTTAAATTCCCCAATTACAGAGGCTTTGGGGGCTTTCCAAAATATTATTACTGGCGGAGCAACAGCTGATTCCAAGAGCGCAAGCCAAACGTAATTCTACAATATCACAGCGATATCGTTTGTCTGATTGGTTTGAGAAAAAGCAAATCAAAAGGAAACAATGAATGATCTTGGCTGCTAACATCATGGAAGGGTCACTTTCCCATACCCTGAAGCTGTGGGACATTTTCCTCTCGGGGTAGCCAATTAGTAGCATTAATGGGACAGGACTCAGATTAATTGTGGCACGAGCCACCTGCTAATGCATTCCACCCATTACTCTCAGCATTCACTCATCAAGCAGTCTTCAAGAGCTTCCAAGGAAATAATAAAACAGGTTGATCTGAAAGCCTCTCATCTCCCATCTTCATCTCATCCACCTCTGGTTGGGTAGTTAAGGAGCCACAAAATGGACAAAGGCCAGGGGCTATAAAGAAATCCAAGGAGAAAGATCAGGATAATGGGCAAACTTGAGACGTGATTAATTACGGAATGCACTCACTTTCCCTGGGTGGATTAGCTATAAACCATATGACCTCTCCCTGCCACCACGGCCTTCACCTATTTAATCCTCAAAAAGAGATAAGCAGAGCAAATTGCAGCTCTGCAAGTGACATTTCACCCCTTCTTTGGCAGGAAGGATCAGCAGGTTGAATAACACACTCCAGACAGGGCTGCTCAGGCTACACCATGCATGTGAGTGGCCAGGAGAGCTGACAGAAATGCAGGTTCCCAGGCAGTGAGTCTGGGAATGGGGCTAGGTGTTACAGGCCTGTGGTCTTTTAGCTGCAGGCACAAACCAGGCTGAAAGTCCTGCAGCTTCCCGTCCATCCGTTTGCACACCACAGCTGGAAAATATGTATGGAACAGGGAAAGGAACCGTCACTGGAAAGTGAACACCGTGAGAGCCACTGGAACTTTTACTTCTCTATGCAGAATCCTGCAGCCCAGCCAAAGACCATGAAGAGGTTCCTGATGGGAACAGTGGCTCTACCTGCCTGGTCTCTGCTGAGTTGACAGTGATAATACCCATCCAGCACCCAGGGTGTGATGACACCAAAACTTCTTCTACATCCATGGCAAAGGGCATGGCTCACATTCCACAATGACTCTGGATCCAAGTGGGCTTCTGGATCACCCCAATGCTGACTTGTTCCCTGGGTTCCCACAGCCTGAGTTATGTTTGAGAAGAGCTGGGGTGCCGTAACTCATGCCCAACACCACCTGCCAGGAACAAACACATGGGGGCTGGGGGTGGGAGGGGTTTCCAGCCCTTTCATTCTTGTGGTTTCATGGCCCAAAGACATCAGGGGGTTCCCCACGCTCACATGGATGAAATACATACCAAACTTGGGTTTTAGATGAATTATTTTATAGGAGAAATGTGAAATTATTGGTAGTATTTTATCTACTATAGACTAACTGTATTTTTTTAATGTCTTTTGCAGATCTAATTGCCATAGTAAACTCTTTCAACTATATATTATGGAACATATATTTATCCAACAAGTAGATTATTTAAATAAGTGCCAAAGAGATTTCTAAGCAAAATCATTTTATATGCAAAAAAAGGGACCCAGTATTAAAAATACATTTCAGCCACTTAAAGTTTTTAACTAGTATTTTAAATGACCCAGAATTCAAGTCCCTGTCTCTGATTTGGCTATTTTTATAAATTTACATCTTTAAACAAAACATTTTCTCCTACATCTAAAATCATACATAATGGATGATATTAATCATGTTAATCCCACAGCATCATATGCCAAAGCAGAAAGTCTATCATGCCTTTGAGATGGGCTATCCGTGCAATCAGTTACCATGTGCTTTTGTACGGGTGTGTCCCTAATGACAGCACCATCTCTTCAACCTGATGTTCTGTTACTCTCGGCCACACTTGACACCTTTGAGGGAAGTGGGCTTCAGCCCTGAAGATTTGTGTTCAAGATCCCACACTCCAGGGGCCTCGTCCAGGCTGGCTGTGTCTGTGGGTGCCTTTCCTCAGGCACTGAGGTCCATGCTTTCCTGAGACGTCCGGGGTGACTGGATGACAATCACTGCTTGGGAGTCCTGCCATGGACTCACTGCCCGTGTTCCCAACCAGCAGACCAGAATTGAGTGAGATGGCCGGTGTCTCAGCCAGGGAATATGTTAGAAATCACAGAATGCTTCATTCTCCCTCAGGACTTTGCTGAAGCCCTGTTGCCTGTCTGACAAGACAGTGAATTGTCCTTCTTGGCGCACTCCCTTGGGGAATCCTCTTCCAAGCCGAGCTTGATTGTATAGGCCTGCGGGGGAGACACAGACTGCAGCCCCTGCCTCGGGGCTTCCAGGGCTGCTGATTCCAGATCCTAAGACTGACAGCGAAGACAGCATCTGCTTCCCTGGCACCCCAAGCTGTAAAATAACCCAAATATCTTAAGTAGCAGAGTTTTTGAAACTAATGAAATAAAGTGAGAATTGGAAGAAAAAAAAAGTTTATATTAGCTCTGAGAGAATTTGCTCTATCAATATTAGCACAGTGCCACCTAATGGAAATGTGAAATGAATGTTTAGTCTTGAAAATTTAGAAGATTACAAAACACCCTATCAAATTATACATCAGGCACTTTTCCTCCATATGTGTACTCTTTTTCAAGCAAATAATGACCTGTATGTTTTAGATGATTATGATTTTAGTTGGACAAAAATATACACAGGGTAGACATTCACAGAATTCTTCTAAGTCACCATGAAAACATATTCAGAATTTTTATTTTTGTTTTGCTGTTTTGTAAAACATAAAGATAGAACTTGACATTTTTCTTCATATTTTAAAAATACTGGGCCTGGCGTGGTGAGTCACACCTGTAATCCCAGCACTTTGAGAGGCCAGGGCGGGCAGATCATCTGAGGTCAGGAGTTTGAGACCAATCTGGCCAACATGGTGAAACCCTGTCTCAGTTACTAAAAATACAAAAATTAACTGGGCGTAGTGGTGGGCACCTGCAATCCCAACTTCTCAGGAGTCTGAGGCCAGAGAATCGCTTGAACCCAGGAGGTGGAGGTTGCAGTGAGCTGAGATAATGCAACTGCACTCCAGCCTGAGTGACAGAGCAAAACTCCTCAAAAACAAAACAAAACAAAACAAAACCTATTAATGGGGCACCCTAGTATCTTAAAAACTTTGTTTTAAGAAATAGCACAATTAATTTAGCATAAAATGGCATCATTTTTAACTGAGTTTTTATTAAAAGTAGATTTTCAAAGATGTTGCAAAAGATTTAGAATGAACTTAAGGAGATCTATCTTTGCCCACGTTACATAAATGACGATTGTAGGTGAATGCTGTAAAGGTCAAGATCATCTGTCACCAAATCTTTACCAGGTTTGACACAATGTCTCTTTTTAATCCATTTTAAATCTTCACATGACCTAGGTGACTCAGAATAAAATAGACATTTCATTGCATATTGTGTTATTTGTAATTTTATCCTATTTCCTTTACATTTCAGCGGATATTTCCTGGTTCCTTTTGATGTTTAAGTCCCTGTGTGAACATAATTACTTGTTAAAATGTCTCTGTGTGATATGATCACACTTTAAAAGGACAAGAACTCCTGTAATACACTGCAGGTTTTCCCAGGTATAAGATTCTATTCATTATGATAAGAAGAGTCTCTAGCCAAGAGCATGGCCACTCTCAGCTCAGCTCTATAAACAAGGCACATTCATGACAAACGTTCTACTTAAAGTGTCTTTATTTAGCCTTTCATTACAAATGTTCTATTCAAAGAATGTTATTCTATTTAAATTTTAAGTATGTAAATTAGAATATTAAACACTATTTAAAGAAATGTTCTATTTAAATGCTCTATTTAAATAGCACATTCATGACAAGTCTTCTGTTTAAAGTGTCTTTCTATTTTGCCTTTCTATTACTATAGTTAAAGAAAAAAATATAAAAACATGAAATTCTACTTTGGTATCTAAACCTCTTTATCAGCGTACTCAACACACATCCACATATCATCACCATGGGCCATCATGTGCCGACGAGATGAACCTCATAAAAAATCAAACAGTAGAAACATTGAAATTGCAAAAGAAAAAAAGGAATGATTATTTCCTTTGTATAGTTATGAAAAAAACTTCCGTGACAGCAAACGTAGAAGTTTCCTAGGCCAAGATAATCTGCCGGAAACTAGGCAGATGGTGCCAGGCTGAAGTACTTGGTAGTTACTTCTTCTGAGGCAGATCGGAGCTCATCACAGTTAACTTAAAGCTCCCCACATAATGTCAAAACATAAAAATGAGATGCACATTGTCGGTCGGTTGTAGCAGCCTTGTGGCCTCTTCCAACTTTTGATTAAGATCCTTTAATGTCAAGAACTTCCTGTTTTGTGAACAGTGGCATCCCATGGTTATTCCATGATGCAGATAAGAGGTGCAGAAAGATCATGAGGACAATATATACCATTTATTTGTGTAATGAGAGCAGGAGTAAGTAGTTCCTATAATACTAGACTGTTTCTGTAAAATACACGGTTTATGTTCTGAAAATTCTGCCTTTAATCTCAGATTAGCATGCTCTTTCAGGAAACAGGGTTCCTCATGAGAATTTTGAAGAATCTAATGAATTTGGAAAATTAAATACAAAATACACATTAAGCATAGGAAAAGTTTCACATCTAGGAAAAATGTAGAAAGTAGTTCTAAGATGTTTTTTATTAGTATAGCAAAAATTTAAAATATGCTCCAAGCTCAAGATCTAAATGCAGGAGGATCACTATATTGAATAAACTGATAAGGAAGAGATTCTAATGGTCAGCACATTTATTTATTTGTTTGTATGTTTGTTTATTTGTTTGTTTATTTTGAGATGGGATCTCCCTCTGTCTCCCAGGTGGGATTCCAGTGATGCAATCTCAGTCCACTGCAACCTTTGCCTCCTAGGATCAAGCAATTCTCCTGCCTCAGCCTCCCAAGTAGCAAGGATCACAGGCACCCACCACCAGGCCCAGCTAATTTTTGTTTTTTTTGAAGAGACAGGGTTTCACCATGTTGTCCAGTCTGGTCTCAAACTCCTGGCCTCAAGTGATCTGTGCTCCTCTGCCTCTCAAAGTGCTAGGATTACAGGTGTGAGCCACCGCGCCTGACCTCTAATGCTAATTTCAGAGAAATAAAATGTAACACTACAAAATGCAAAGTCAACTCTCAAAAGAGATGTTAAACTTTGGGGAATGGTAAGAGAAGGGTATTTCCCACTGACTCCTTTAGAGCCTGGGCTGCAGACCTCGTCGGGAACAATGGGTCAGTTTAAACCTTGCTAGGCTGCTGTCATCATCTTAAAGAGTTAGAGAGGCCATGTTCATGCCGAAACATCTACCGTAGACAAAGCCATTCAAAGGAGCCACTTGACCTTTTTCACAAAATAGGTCTGATTTTCCAAGTGAGACGTTGGAGGAGAAGGTGGTAGCTGGCAGCCACATGGTCCCTGAGGAAGCGCCTGTAGACAAGAGGCTGGCAGCCATGACGACCGGACGTCTGGGTGCCCAGTGTCACTAAGAACTCTGGTGACACAGACAACAGGCTTATGAAAAATCTCTAGAAACAAATGTTTTGGTTTTTCAGAAATGGTTTTAATAAAAATTCCCCAGTTCTATAATTTAGCCTGTCGTTCAGTGCTTTAAACATCAGACAGTTCAATTCTATGTTTCCCCTAAAATAAAACACTTGGGAATACATGGGGTGAAATTTGTGCCACCCTTGCGGGCACAGTAGGCTGACTTCTCCCTGTGTTCCACAGCCCAGGGAACGTCTTCCTTCCCACGTTTATCTTTCTTGTCAGGACTAATTTATCTCTTCTGCCAGACTTCTCCCAAAATATGACTCAATTTCACTTCTAATCTCCTAAACCCCAAAGTTCAATCCCATTACTCTTTGAGTAAAATGTGTTCCTTTCAAGCAAATACTCAGTTACATTTTCATGAGATATTTTCTTGTATTTTTAACAAGTGTTGCTAAAAGTGTGGTTTTAGAAAAAAAAATCAGTGCCGTATATACTTCAAAGTCAGTTCTAGTGGTTGCTTCGTTTTCTGTGTTCAAATTTTCTAGATTCCCCAGAATTAGTGTTTGGTTTCAAAACAGAGTTCAGCGATAGGTCAGAAAAGAGAGACCTTCATGCAAAAATACAACAGACTCAGGAAATCTAACAGTATATCTAAATCCTGACTCAATTCGGGCAATCCAGTTACATCAAATGATGTCATAATCAAAGATAGAGATGCAATGAGGAGTTCAGAGAAGTGCCGAGCTCTCCCATCTGCTATCATAAGTAATCACTGAAAAAACAGAATGCTAGATTGAAAGACACTGCAGCTCTGTGACCCTTTCGAAATTATCCAAAGACAGTAAATTAGAGAAGAAATTGCCTCTAGAATGATGGCAGTCTCACACAAATAGGTATATTGGCAAAAGCCTTTGGAAACCAGGGATTTCACACTTTCCTTAGCAAAACTCGTGGGCTTCACCACACCCTTGGCATCAGCCTCAGGACTTGGCTACAATGAATGTCCAGGCAGATCTGGAAGAATCAAACCAGGGTTCACTTATTTGTTTATTGTGACAAATTTCACTAACACAAAATTTACTGTTTTAGTCATTGTAAGTGCACAATTCAGTGGCACTAAGGACATTCACATTGCTGTACAACCATCACCAACATCCATCTCCAGAACCTTTTCATCTTGCAAAACCAAAACTCTTACCATTAAACAAAATAACTCCCCATTCTCCCCACCCTGTACCCCACGTAACTCGCATTCTGCTTTCTGTCTTTACAAATCTGACTACTCTGGGGACCTAATATAAATGGGATCATACAGTAGTTGTCCATTCCTGACTGCTATTTCACTTAACACGTCTTCAAAGTTTTACTATGTTGTAACATGGGTCAGAATTCCCTTTTTTTTTTTAAAAGGCTGAATAACATTCCATTGTGCTAGGGGTGGTGGCTCATGCCTGTAATTCCAGTACTTTGGGAAGCTGAAGTGGGAGAATCCCCTTGAGCTCAGGAGTCTAAGACCATCTTGGACAACATAGTAAGACCCCAACTCTACAAAAAGCAAAAAAAGTAGGCTACCCAGAGCCTACTTTTGCCTTCTCTCTGAACTGAATTTTTAAGTCCAATACTTGCGGATGTTTGTGCTTCTCCGCCTCATGCTAGGGGACTGATAATTCTTCACCTGAACCCCTGCACCTGGGGAACAGACCCCTGTCCTGGAGGAAGCGCGATTCACAGCCACGATTGTTAGAAAGCTCTCTCAGGCTGACTTCAGATGGGCTTCCTGCCGCTTCTCCCCAGAGACGCTAGTTCTGCTCTTTGAAGCCAAACAAGATCACTCTTCACAGGACAGCTTTGCCTGCATTTGTAGATAGCTTTTACACATCTTTGCTCCCAAATCAACAAGGATTTTCCCAGATACCACGTAGACTATTATTCTGCCAGCATTTCTCACATGATACCAAGTCAGGAGCCTTTACTGTCCTCACCCTTGTGTGGGTGGGAGCCCACTTTTTCATCACCCTTGTTAGACTGCATCTCATGTGGGGGGCTGCTGTTCAAGGACAATCTGCTCTAAGTTGAGGCTCTGATTCTTGCACGTGTTTCCAAGCACAACCTTCTTCCCATCTCTATTCCCACCCCAAAGTCACTTCCCTCGGACAAGGATGACGGCATCTCAGTCATCACTCTGCATGCCCCATTCGACCACCTGGAGAGTTCTGTGTCTTCACACAACCGTGGGAACGATCACTGGAAACTATGCATTCCATAATAATGGCTTTATGTTAAAATCATTTCTTAACCTTCATTGGCCCTTGGGAAGATGTCCAGATCACTTAATATCATAAAACCTTCTCAAACTCATGGCCCAACTCTCTCTCCAACTTCGTCCCCCTAGCCTTGCCATCACCTGAGGATCAAGAACCGTGACCCCTCTTGATAGCTGAACACACAAAGCTCAGTGCCCTGCGTTTCTGGCATTTGATGGGCTCTGCTATTCCTGGCTCTCCTCACCGTCTTTTCTGTTTCCACACGGCTTACTCCCGCAAATCTCAGGTTCAAAGCTGCTCCAAGAGGCCTTTACTAATCTCTAAACCAAGAGAGGCTCCTTTATGAGATTCTGGCTAATTACCAGTCAAACGTCCACCTTTACAGCCCGCCTGTACGCTTGGCAGTAGCAGGGACCGTAGCCCTTCCTATGGCTGTACGCTTGTCACCTGCACACTCTCTGGTGCACAGTTGCCTCATACACATTTGCTTTGTGAGGGAACTGTCAGTGCCGCAGAGCAGTTCTGAGCTCTTCCTCTATTAAGTGATTTGATTTGGATACCATGGTGACTAAGAAGCCTGCTGTGATCCCTGGGGTTTATGTAACTATTGTGTGCTCCTGAGCGTTCAAGGAGTATAATATCAACTTTACTAAGCCCAGGTGGCTGTGTTGTTTAAATGTGATTTCATCTTTTATTATTTTAACTTACAAATTGCTCAGTGGATCATATTTGAAAAGAGTATCCACATTGTGCCTTCTCGAGCAGTATCTTTGTAAAAATTCTGAAAGCAAGTGGAAATGTTGAAGTAAAATTATCACATTTTCTAACAATGTCTGTTTTGACTGGAAGCTTCGCTGCATAATTTTGTGTCAAACAGAATAAAAGTAATATTTTTTTTTCCTGGCGGTGCTTTATAGTTAGATTGTAGGGAATCTTCATAAAATATGCCAGCCATGCACCTTTGATTCAATATTCATATATTCTCCCACATATGGAATTTCAAGGCCATGTTTAAGGGCAATGAAATGAGGCCTTATAAAAAATGGCAGTTTATGCAGCTTACTTTTAAAAAGAGGCTCTAAGGAACCTTTAGCTTTTTCAAACTTCCAAATTTTAACTCCAAATCCACTAGAGCCCAAATACCCACCTTAGTCTCTAAATCATGATTTGCTTTTGGTTAAGGATGATTCACTAACACATTTTTTGCAAGTAATATTCATGGTCATACATATTTCCCTACACAAACTCCCTGTTGATTGGAATGATAAATATTTCCAATGGATCAATTCTCAATGGTGAAAGAAATTTGTCATTTGCATGGATTTGTCATTTGCACGGGTTTGTCATTTGCATAGGAGAAAGTTTTCTTGATCTGAGAAGCATCATTGATTCCTTTTGAGAGGAAACTAAATTTCAGAAAAGGCTGACACTAGAGGAACTGAGAATTGAATAAAATTGTCAGTCATACCTAATACGTTTTGGGTGGACAGAACCAGGTGTAATTTGATTTAAAGATCTGAGGAGGAGCTTCCAGGGTGCATGTGAGATGGATATATTCTGAAGGCCTACGTGAATATACACACCTGTATTCTGGGAGGAGAAACATATGCATGCATTAGTAAAAATCAAGCCAGTAACATGGAAGAGGCAGCTTTTAATGAGCAGGGAGCAGGGAACAGGGTTGGAAGCATGAGACAGGCGCGCTCTGGCTGGGTTGTTGGGAGCTGGTAAGTCCACAGGCAGGGTTCATGTGGTACCCCATTGAGTAGCGTTGGCGTGGTGGCCTTGGGCAGCCAGATTTGGCATTGATGGGTAGGTGTCGTCAACAGAAAGAATGAATAATCATGCTGGGAGATACTCTCTCTTCTCACAACTTTGCTCAGAGCTGGACATGAGGATTGGCGTTTGATATGAAACACCATTTAAGAGTTTTACCACCAATTTATGCCATATGTGCAAAAACAAGCAGAAGAAGAAACAAAAATATTTAACATAGGATCTTCAAGAATAATTCAGATATTTAAATAAATGGGAGAGATACTTTTTACAAGCTTCTTAATTGTAAACAATAAAAAGTTTTAAATAAAGTTTGTTTCCTGTCTTGGTGTATGTAAGCATAAAATTTATGTGTGCCTGTCTGGCTGTCTGTTAGCGAGAAAGGTATTGAGTTCCTCCCCTTTATCAGGTGGATTTCAATATGTTCTTATTTATCAGTGGATTCATTTAATTCCTGGATATGACAGTTCTCATATATTTTTATAAGCTGATTTCTGTGCTATCATAAATTCTAAGTCAATCTTTCTATACCCAAAAGAACATTTAAAAGGTATCTTAACAAATCATTCAGCTATGACCAGGGCTTCATCCAAGCTCCTGGAGACACAAACACATCAATCCTGGAAAGATGCTGATTTCTCTGGCTCTTTAGGAAGTGCCAACGGGAAAGAACTGACTTTAAATGTAAGTTGAGTACGTTTAACAGTATTGTCTGGTGTGTCTGAAGCTGGAATTATTTAGGTTTTATTTTTCCAGACACCATATAAACTCACCTACTTAGTGTTAATTTATGTTAAAAAATAACAGTTTTCATCTCTACTTAATGCTTCACCTAACCCAAGCTGGACATTCAGGAAGATCATCAAATATCATGTGATTAGCTCTCGTGACACTAATGTGTGAAGGTCTGGGTCATTTTGATTCCGTTAAAATGAACTATGCTTTCCATTTCCTTTTCCTGTCAAGGAAGGCTCCTGACTGACTGTGTGGTCAGGGTAGGAGAGGCTGAGCAAGGATGGGGGCCATAACGTGGGGTTCAGTGGGCAGTGGGACACGTGCCGCTCTCCTGCTTGGCCATTTTGTCGTTGTTGTTCTGTATTTTTTGTTGTCTGTGTTTTCTTGTTTGCATTGGACTCTATGCATATTCTTGCTTTGACTTGAGTGAAACTTTGGATTCACCAAAATGTCTGACAAATCGTTCCCCTACCCACCACCCCCCACCCCCCACCCCCCACCCTCACACCTGATTTAGTCAATCATCAACATTAATTGAACGTCTATTGGCATGCATTGGCACATATGTACTGTGTGTGTGTGTGTGTGTGTGTGTGTGTGTGTGTGTATGGGCCACTGTAGTATATGGGACCACTGTAGTGTAATTTGTTGTTGACTCAAGCACTGTTGTGGAGTGCATGACTGTGTTTGTGGGATGTGTTATACAGGTAGATTAAAAACACTGGTCCTAAATTTAAGACATTTAAAATATGCCTTTCCTGGATTTGCCCACAATGCAAATTTAATTTTTGAAACCTAAAGGTAGATAAAACTCATCTTAATTGAGATGAAAAAGTTATCTGAAACCTCCCTAAATTTCTCCAGGGATAATTTAGGCTATGATTGATGAAGATTGCCCTAACTGTAGCACTTTCTCCATGTGAGAATGAGTCAACTCCAGAAGCCATAGGTCTTAGTCCATCCAGACTGCTGTAACAAAAATTCCACCACTGGGACACTGTGAAATGACAGATGTGCCTTTCCCACAGTTCTGAGGCCGGAAGCCAGAGATCTGGCTGTTGTAGGCTCCATGTCTGCTGAGGGCCTCCTGGCTCGTAGACAGAAGCTCATTGCCGCATCCTCACATGGCGGAAGGGGTGAACCAGCCCCCTTAGGCCTCATTTATGGGGGCATTGATCCCATCTGAGAGGGCCCCACCCCCATGGCCTAATCACCTCCCAGAGGCCCCACCCCTTGTCACCCCCTCCTACCATGACCTTGGGGTAGGAATTTCTACGTAGGAATTTTAGAAGGACACAGACATCCGACTTCATTCTATTAAATCCAACATTTTATTCCATTAAATCCAAAAGCTGTTAATGGTGAGATACATCGCAACTGTACACACAACTGAAAAAAATGCTGCTAACACAGTCATGACCATGCTTAATTCATACATTTTAAAGAACTCTTTAAGACATACATCTCTCGGCATGTATCTGCACATATGTATGAGTGTATGTGTGTGTATATATATACACACACACATATATATATATAACTTATAATGCATTGATAAAGGAATTCCTGAAACTTCACAGAATCAGCCTTTTCTTAATCATTTTAAAATCTCAGACTCTCGAATATTCATAATTTTTTACCTGCCATTATTTCCTGCCATCAAGAGTATCGAGAATGCAGCGTTTATACAAGCCTGCACTGGCGCCACGTATTCAGTCCCAACCCGGCACTGGCTCTGCACGCTTGGTGCTGATGCTCTCTGGGATTCTTCATTTTACCAGAAGGTGTCAAGAAAAGATCCCCAGACAGCATTCCTTCTTTCTCCCAGGGCCCTTGACTGCTGTGGGGCCTGAAGCGTCCGGGCCATCGCTGTCCTCTCACATCTGGGGATGACAGCAACATCCTGGCTCTTTCTGTCCAGCTTGCTCCCAGACATTCAGATCCAAGCCCTTGGAGCATATGAGATTTTATTTCAGATGATGCTTTGCCTGTCACACATTTCTCTCCTTTTTCCCTGAGGGTGTCTTGGGGCTCCAGGGAGCTGCTTTACCCATAGGATTCTTGGAGGGGATCTGCTCTGTTTGTGAATTCCCACCGCCTCATGGCTGAGGTCTGACAAACAGTACTGCCATCTTCCTGGAGTGATTGGGAGAGACAGCTGGGATCTTGCTGAGTCAACGGTGACTGTGCAAGGCCATCCATGATAAAACATGCAAATAAAAGTTAGGAAAGAGGATCATCTTAGAATCTATGAAATGTCGTAAAAAAAAAAAGTAAAGTTGGAACACAGTGGTTATGTTTGGCTTGAGTATGGCCGTGCTCAAGAGAAGCTCACCTGCCTCCTGTGTCCCGCTTCCACCTCCTTCGTGTGGTCTCCAGCCTGAAGCTGGACATTGGAGTGAACCTGAGTGTAAACAGAAAACATCTCCATGTTTTCAACAAGGAAATTTGCTTCTTTGCTCTGTGTGTTTGTGTGCCTGTCTAGGACAGTGTTGTAACTTCAGGAAAGATTAGAATCAGTGAGCTAGACCAGGAATTCTATTTGTTCTCTTTCTACCTTCATGCCATCTTTCCTCAATTATTAATGCATGACTCTGGCACACGAAGGCAAAGCTCAGAGGTGTCAATGCTCTTTTTTTTTAAAGCAACAAATATTATAGACCTTTATTTTAGTAAAAGAAAATTCCGTCTTTTGACAAGAGTTCCTGTAGATTCTCAGTTTAGTCCAAACTGTCAGCCCAGAAGCCCCAATGAAAACAACCTGAATTTCAGGCTTTATACCACATGATAAAAGAACCTGCAAATAAAATAAAAATTCAATGACTTTAGGATTCTTCTTGCTTTTCTTTTGCATCTGGGACTTCAATAATACAATTCAAAATTTCTCACTTTAAATCTTACATTGGTTTAAAGTTTCACATATTTCAAAGCTCTTTCTCTGGAATTGCCTCATTTAGTCAAAAACCCAAACTAAAACACCCTGTGAGGAAAGAGCATAGAGGGCTTGTTACACCCATTTTCCAGATGAGGAGACTGAGTTGCAGAAGAGCTGAGAAGGCACTAATGGTGCTCTGCCCTGAGTCCTAGAACTGTTCCAAGAATACGGGCCTGATGTTAGCGAGCACCTCTCCCATGACCGGGCACCACCTACCTTTCATTGCTGTGTGGGCCACTGTCGGGAGGAAGTGTGGGGCCCAGAGAGTGTGCAGGTGAGTGCGCCTGGACCACCTGTCAGTCAAGATGCCCGTGAGTTTTCTCCTTGCTGCCCTGTTTCTTGTAGAGCCACACCCACCTCCAAACCAGCTGCATGGACGCCTTTGTTATTATGAGGATTTGATTGTACGTTTCCTATCAGGCTATGGAGCACTTAATTCAATGCAGTTAAGCACTTAATTTAATTTATTTTTGAAGAAATCTCCAAAAATAAAGCCCTTAGTGTTTTCTTTTTTGTCTTTGGACTTACAAAACTTCTCTCATCTTGACTGCCTTTTCTTGGAATAATAAATCAGATGTACTTTTGTCCAGTTGTGGAATTGGCTACCCTAGATCTTAGCATCCTCTCGTGGAACATATTAACCATAGATTTGAGCATTCTTTCATGGAATTGGCTGCCTGTGGAATCGACTACCCTAGATCTCAGCATCCTCTCCTGGAATTGGCTACCCTAGATCTTAGCATCCTTTCAGTCTCAAGCTCCTCCAGACAGGTGTGCGGGCTCAGCCACTGCATTTTCTGTCCCATGCATACATTTTCAAGGTGATGTATATGGCAGGGTTTTAGGAATCCTACTCTGACTGCAGAGAGAAGTGTGGCCGATTTTGCTATATGGTACTAATAGATCTTTCTAATCTTTCTATGGTTTAGTTGCCTAGGATGCACAGCTTTAACTGTGAACTATATAGCCTCTGAGAGTATGGTGTAGAGGCAGGGCAACTGGGCATTCCAGAATGGGGATTCCAGAATAGGGAAACATTCTAGAATGAGAAAACATTCTAGAATGAGGAACCATTTGCCAGAATGAGGAAACATTCTAGAATGAGGAACCATTCTAGAGTGGGGAGCCATTCCAGAATGAGGTGCTGTTCCAGAATGAGGAGCCATTCCAGAACGGGGAGCTCTTCCAGAATGGGGAGCTGTTAAGAGAATGAGGAGCTGTTCCAGAATGGGGTTCCAGAGTGGGGAGCCATTCCAGAAAGAGGAGGTGTTCCAGAATGAGGAGCCGTTCTAGAGTGGGGAGCCATTAGAGAAATGAGGAGCCAATCCAGGATAAGGAGCTGATCCAGAACGAGGAGCTGATCCAGAACGAGGAGCCACTCCAGCATAACGAGCTGCACCCTGTATCTGCCTCACATCCGATCACGTAGCCTTGATGCCAGAAACCTAGAGCGCACTAGTTAGAAACATTAGGCTGGCAGCAGAAACCCCTGAAGAAACTTAGGGCGGTGTGTGCTTGGGTGCTGCAGCTAACCTGTGGAAGAAACATCTCCCTTTTGCTGACCTGATGCTTGACTCCTCTCCTTCCGCAGCAGGGGCCAAGAGGCCTCCACCCACAGTCCACAGTTATCCTGGGAGAAACCCTCTGGCCTTCTGCCCAGGAAGTGACTGAGAGAGAGAGAAGCTGAAGCTTCTTTAACCTTCAAGATGAAGCTATTTCTTCCATAAGGTTTTCTCTGGCCCGTACATGTGTCTTTAAGTCCAGAGGACATGTCCACATTCTGCTCACACAGCATTGCCAGGGCCACTGCCTTCTCTCCCATCCTGTTTTTTCATTTGCCATTTGGTGGATCTGTCCTGCTGCCCGGCAAGTCTCTGTACTGAATTTGGTGACTTTGGTCTGATGATTCATGGTTCCCAGCAAGGTGCTCTGTGTATTTGCTGTTAATAATGTGGTACTCAAGGGCTAGCTGGAAGATGGCATATTTAAACTGAAAACATTTCATCTAAAAAGTGACTAGAGAGAAAATTTCAGCCATAGAGAATTCTTCTTGAGACAGGGCCTTGCTTTGGAGTGCAGTGGTGCTATCATAGCTACCCACAGCCTCAACCTGTCAGGCTCAAGTAATCCTCCCTTCTCAGCCTCGTGAATACCTGAGACTACAGGTGTGTACCACTACACCCAGCTAATTCTTATAGTTTTGTAAGGACAGGGTCTTGGTAAGTTGCCCAGGCTGTTCTCAAACTCCTGGGCTCAAGTGGTCCTTCCTCCTCAGCATCCCAAAGTGCTGGAGTTACAGGCAAGAGCCACCACACCCAGCCTTCAGAAAGAAATGGTTTAAAACACTCCTTAGAGCAGGTCCAGAACACAAAGGATGTGGATGTAAAAGGGCACCAGCGTGGGATTAGTGAGGGCTGGGTGCTAGGCCAGTGTGCTGGGGTCACTGGATGTTGTGCTGCTTGAGATGCCTAATCTGTCTTCCATTTCTCTGTTGAGCACTTAATCCTGAGAAGAATTATTTCCTTTTAAATAAAAAAACATACTCTCTGCTGGCTGCTTAGTATGGGGCACAGCTTGCCTGGAAAATGGAAGCCAGGCATCGAGGAACTATTTCCTGGAAATGTCTGACACCAAGAGAGGCAGGAGGGAACATGGAGGCCTGAGCTGTCTTGGAAGTGAACAGGAGGATGATGTACAACGGCCTTTCAATTAGGCTCTGCTTCTGCAGGAAGGCGGCACCCAGGAGCCCAGAGTGGGAATTTGGGAGACGCACCTGTGTGGAAGTCCAGGGGGGCTGGGACAGAAAGGCCTCCACGTGCCCTGCTGTACCCCCACGGCCCAGCTGGGGTGAAGGCAGACCTCCACAGGGGTAGATGCCCAGAGGCTGCAATGAACCTGCAGGTGACATAGCCTCTGTCTGTCCCCGGCCACAGGGAGGAGCCCAGGCCCTGGAGAGCAAGACGGTGCCAAAGGCAGCAACCTGCCACGCAGGGCTCCTCTCCCAGGGAGCAGCGTTTGCAAGATGCACGGGTAGTTCACAGGGCTGCTCTGACTGTACTCGCAAGACTTTGCCCAGGCTGGGGAGGTCTTCCATGACAGCGAGGCCCCAGGCTTCCTTCTGTGCTCACACGACCTTTCCCGTCCTCAGAAAACTCAGCCAGGAAAGCGTTAGGGGTAGCACATCCAAGTTTGCTAATTTCTTACTCTTGTCTTAGTAGCAGCGTTCAAAGGTAGCATTTGAGATGCTCTGACACTTGTGAGTTCATTTCTCACCTGCCTCTTCAAAAAACGCTTCTCAGATTTTTTATGAGTTTTTCTTCCTCTACCCAATCCCTAAGTGTTGCATTTTGGCAGTTCTAGGCCTCCCGGGACAATGGGCACCCTCTCAGGACAATTCTGTTCCCTCCTGTAGCCTGAATTAGCTTCTCTATGCTAAAAGGTTCTTCAAAGACAGCACCATCTTTTGCATGAAGCACTTTAGCATTTTACTATACAGTTTCTCTGCCTGAAGGCAAGTAGATCCTTACCTATTCTTTATAATGCAGGCAGAATGATATTTCTAAATTTCGAGTTTCAGCCTGCCCTCCTTGGTGAAAACTCCTGTTCATCCACATTCTATCACCTTCAGACCAAACTCGCACAGAACACAGTTGACCAGGTCTTCTGACTCCTATCTGCCTTTTTTCCTCTTTGATATTTTCTGGGTAGCGTGGATTCAACATAGCCATCCCCTCCTCCAGGGAGCCTTCCAAGACTACCTGCTTTGCCACTTGCCCATTCTGCCTGGATGGCTTTTTCATGTACTCATGACACATAGAGAACTTTATTGACCTGTTTATTTAACCTCCATTAACTACTACTTTCTTTATGGCAACACCATCTCTATAATAACCATTTTCTTTTTTTTTTTTTAAATCAGGAATGATCACAAAGCTTGGAACTCAATAAAGCACATTGTTAGGGTTGCAACCCCAGAGGCTGTGATTCAGGCTGCAATGGAGCCTAAGATCTGTCTTTTTTAAAGTAGCTCAGTGTAATTCCCAGACAGATTTGGGAGCGACTAACATGGCTGCTGAAGGAGAGTAACTAAGAATGATGCCAAAGTGATGGGAAGGGACCGTGGGAGAAGGAGTGCTCCTGTTTGGTGTGTGGAATCTTCTTTTTGTTATACAGAAAGAGCATTTGCTTCACTAGAGGATAAGTCAAAGTGTAGACATGGGGAAGATTTGTTTTTATCAAGTCCAGCGTGTATTTATTAAATACTTGGTTGAAGCTCTGTGCCAGGAGGCAAAGTGTGTTCTGTGCTTTCAGAAAGCTTGGGAATTAGTTGGGGAATCAAGTCATTCATGTTTCTAATGACATCAAACATAACCAGGTTCTACTTTGAGCCATCTTTCCTGTTATTCCACTTACGTATCCGATGCCTCTCCCTTGATCAATTAAGTGAATATAGTGAGACACATTTTGCCAGGAATTCGGAGGAGACAGTTTGAAAGTCTGTAGGTGAGATAGGCGATGTGTGCCGTCAAAGTAGAGTGAAGCAGGCATCATTTTATCTTGTTTGGGTTCCCAGGGAAAGGCAGGGTGCTGAGTATGAGGGGAACTCAGAGAAGGACAGGGCGTGGGCTCGGGAAGGTTCTGGAGGCCTTGGAAGAGGAGGAACTTGATCTATGTGTGAGTGAAGTGTAAGATTAGAGGGTTCTAGGAAGCAAGGAGAAAGTACAGGCAGGCCCACGTGATCACGGGACGACCCGGATTAATGAGGTTGAGGGACTCAAGGAATATTTGGACAAATGGGTGTAGCTCGGCTTGACTTCCCTTGAGGAGCAGGGCGGGAAGGAGGGGAAGGAACAGGGTGTGTTTCCTGTGGCCACAGAATGCAGTCACTGGAGTGGAAGCCAAGGGGTGTATCAAAGGTTCTGATCAGTCCATATATATATATATATATATATATATATATATAAAGGAGGTCAGACATCGTGGCTACTGCCTATAATCCCAGCACTTTGGGAGGCTGAGGCAGATGGATCACCTGGGTTAGGAGTTTGAGACCAGCCTGGCCAACATGGTGAAATCATATCTCTATTAACAATACAAAAATTATCCTGGTGTGGTGGCAAGTGCCTGTAATCCAAACTACTCAGGAGACTGAAGCAGGAGAATTGCTCGAATCCAGGAGGCAGAGGTTGCAGTGAGCCAAGATTGTGCTATTGCACTCCAGCCTGAGAGACAAGAGCAAAAC